>PITA01007327.1:0-92574 GCA_004023965.1 Spilogale gracilis
TTTTTTTTTTTAGGAAACCCAGAAGATCACTGTTATAAATAATTATTACTGTTTCTATGTGCAGACTAACCCTCAGAGTCATTTCAACTGTGTGTGTGTTATTTTTTATCCCCTCCTGTCACCCTCTTTTGACCCTTGAATCTCCACCATCCTCTTCGGTACACAGTGTGAAAGCTGACAGAGTAAAAAGTTAAGTTTAACACTGTGGTTGTCATTCATCTATAAAAATTCCACATTCCTAGTTAAAATTAAAGGCATATTTTTATAACATTTTCATAGCGATGGTATATTTTTTAAAAATAAACATTTCTTTATTAACTGCTGCTTTCAAGTATCCTGATGACTAAACAATACATCACATCAAAATGTAATGGTTATTTATTTACTTAATGGAATATTACTATTTAGAATAACAGATTTCTATGCTCACACTCATATTTTATATTCTGCTAATGTTTTCCCCGTTGAGTTTCCAATCCTTACTCCTAGACATCTTAGCCTTAATCATGTTCATTTCAGTTCTGTGCCCTGAATACAAACAGCTCATTTTGCAATACAAGCATATAAATAATTTTACTTTTTTTCTACTTTCCACCTTTCTTACTTTGCAAATTTCTACCTTCCACCTATAACCCTAGTTCAGAATCCTTTTCTGCATAGTTCTTAGTTATAAACATACATTTTATGTTTTAGCCAGTGTAACACCAACACTTTGACATCTTTGAAGAAAGAAAGATCATCTAACTCAGGAAGGATTATTTTACCATTCTCATTTGATCTTACTCTAGCTCTAATTCCACATTTCTTAAAAATACCATTTTTGTTTTTATCTTTGCCTTTGTGGAAGAAAGTCTATTAATCCACTCTCTTAGGCATAAGGACCCAAAAGTCTATTCAAAAACCAGTAAGATTGTTTTTACTGCTTGTTCCTATTTCTGAGGCACTGTAATTCTCTTGCATTCAAAAACCAGAATGCTTCTCATCCCTTATCTCTGTCACACAAGACTTTGCTTAGAAGTTTAAGATATTGGGCAATTTTACTCGCTGCTTCCTGCTACACCTGGTTTGCAAAGGTTGGGAAGAAAATGAGAAAGGAGATCTGAAGGCAACAGTTTGAGAGAGACACTCCCAGTTTGGGACTGTCTCTGCAATACTACAGATAATCAGGGAACATACAGATACTTCTGGGAGGTACCAAAGTATAGTGTTAGGGTTTTCAAGAATTAAATTCTTAAGGATACTTTTACAATATGCAAGAAAAAAAAATGAGTTCCCGTTATATCTATATATTTACAATGTGCTTATAAAAAGCTATATAATAAGTGCTCTTACATTCAGCAATCTAAGAGTAAAATTGTATTCCATTAGAAAGTAACATCTACATACTTTTGACATTTGTATAAATGTGAACACTTTTGATATTTGTATACATGTGGAAAGGATATAATATGTATTTAGTCCACAGGCTCTACTTCCTACATATCTGGAGGATTATGGCCCCCACAAATAGTGATATAGTTCCTCTCCTGATTCAAACCCTTAGATTTGAAGGCCATGACTTGGAAGCCAATATGAGACTTAAGAACTGAATTATCTGCTCCTCTCTGGCTGTGTAACTTGGGGCAAGTTACCTACTCTCTAAAGTCACTGAGTTTTGTGAGGCTTCACATTACATAAAGTGGTGTGTGTAAGAGCCATCCATTCACTGACAAACAAGACATACATGCAAAGGATACTTTTCTCAAAGTCCAGAGAAAAAAGCCTATATGAGGATTGCATAAGATATGATCAAAGGGGTACAAACTCTGGCAACCCCTTTATTTTTTATTTTTTTTAAGATTTTATTTATTTATTTGACAGGCAGAAATACAGCTAGAGAGGAAACACAAGCAGGGGGAGTGAGAGAGGGAGAAGCAGGCTTCCCACAGAGCAGGGAGCCCATGTGGGGCTCGATCCCAGGTCTCCGGGATCATGACCTGAGCTGAAGGCAGTCGCTTAACCAACTGAGCTACCCAGGCGCCCCTGGCAACCCCTTTAGAAGACCACCTGTGTGGGAGTCTCTTATGGATGGCATAACAGACTTTCTGGATTCCTCCTCCCTGGCCCGAACTGTCTTCCGGCTGAGATGCTGAAAACAGAGTGGGGTTGGCCGTCTGAACTAGTCCTTGCTTCCATATTTGATAATATGCCATGTAAAGGCATTGCGCTGGGAAGAAGACTCTGTTTTCTCCATCCTTCTCTAAATCCTTGACTGTGACCCCTGCAGCAAAGACTCAATGTACAAATTTATTACAACTTCTACAGGACTCAGGAACATTCATAAGGAAACAAAAATCCAAAGAAGCATTTAAGCCTCAGTGTTTTTCTGCCAGGCCTGATGAAGAGTGGTGTTGTGGAAAGACGTGACAGGACAAAGAGGGCGAGATGAAGTCTGATGCACTGGGACAAACTGAGCGAAGCTTGTTCCTTCGAATTTTGCTTTGCATCCCTTAGTCTTTGGAGACCAGTATGCTCCTTTACCTCTGGGTATAGAGAAGGCAGCTCTCATAGGAAGGTGTGAAAATCTACTTCAGAGGAAGGTCAGAAAGTCCTTCCGGCAACCACCACCAAGCTCCTTTACTTGAAATAGCCAATATGACCTTTAACCATATTTTGAGAGACTGTGTCCTGAACTCTGTCACTTCTAAGGATCCCTCTTATCCTAGTTTCCCAGTGAAACTCGTTTTACCTGAGGCGGAAAAACTCCCGGGCCCCAGCCCTGTCCTGGCCACTGCCACCCACTGCTCTCGCTGAGACGGAAAAGGTCAAATGACCGACTGAGCAGGGTCCCAGCCCCGCTCAATCTGCTCCTCCGCACTACTCCCAATAAGGTGAGAAAGACCAAAGAGCCATCCCATTTGGTTCAGAGAGAACAAAAAAAACAAGTTCCCTGGGATGATTTAGCACCCCTCCTCTGGTGCCCCATATAGATTATACCCCCAAATGAAGAAGGCCAATCAGCCATGAGAGACCGCAAAAACATCCCGTTAACATCCCCCATCACCCGTAACCATAAAAACTCACCACTAACCCTGACGGGTGCTCTGTCTTTGCAGAATCATCCCACTGAGCCTGCCATCATAATAAAGCTCTGTTCTCCCTGATTTCTGCGTGCTGCTTGAGTTTCCTGTCATCTCAAATTTTTCCGCAACATACTTACATACGAACACAACATGATTTAACAGTTTAAATGTTTTATTTAGAATATCATTGGAAGAAAGAAAGATAGCAAAACAAATTTGTTTGGGGTAGTTGAGGAAACGAACAAAAGACAGTTTTACCAATTTTTGGCATCATGCCTCTCATTGGAACAAATCTATAAATTAAGGCACCTCAATGTTCAAAATAATATGTCTGAAATATCCCAAACTCTTGAATATTTGATGTGAAAGTGATGTAGGAAACGAAGGCAGAAGAAAACAGACAAAAATTCAGTGTCCTTACATACAACTTGACACCCATTGGCAAACACTTGAGGCAGGCCGAGTCGGTCCAGGAAGCTCCCAGCTGTCTTAATATTGATGCCTTGCTACAGGGGGGAAAACAACCTTATTTTGACAATAGCAAGGTCTAGGGTGTCCTGAGTCTTCTTTAGCATATGAAAATCCTTCTGCAACTTCCCTTACCTTTACTTCCCTAAGTCCCAAAAGTATATCATGCTGTTCACAATCCCAGGGCAGCAGCTCTTTCTGACCCTAGGTCCTGTCCCTGTGCCTTAATAAAACCCCCTTTATGCACCAAAGAAAGACATCTCAAGAATTGTTTCTTGTTGGCCATCAGCTCCAGAACCCACCAACACAAACCTTCCAAGAACTACATTGAAAGGAAATTTAATTGAGGCCGTTTAGTAACACAGTCTGAGTGTATTCAAATAATATACACCATTTAAACAAAATCAGATTATACATTGACAGATATGACTTGTGAAAGCATCATGGCTAAGAGGGTTTCCACTTCAGTAATATTAAGCCAATTTAATGAAATAACCAACAAAGGTGTCATTTAGTGTCATGCTTGTTGGGACATGATTTGTCACCTGAGCACCTGTCTACTACTCAACAGAGTGCAACCAAGTTCAGGGCTTCATTTATTGAGAACATTATGAAGCCATCCACTAGTAACGATTTTCATTCTTTGCTGATCTAGGCCAGATTTGAACTGCTGACCTGGAGGTGCAAGATTCCATATCTGGCCACTCATTATTTGTGATAATATGGGTTGCAAATAGTCTTGAAAAATACTACTTAAAATGGGGGCTATATATTGCTTCAGTGTCTTCAAAGGACTTCCTTTGTATAGTGTTTCAAAATGCCTCTTCCACTAATTTACTTCAGTGATTTGTTTCCATTATTAGCATTGAGAATTCTGAAAGAATGTTTTATGCAAAGAAGGGATTATAGAGTTGAAGCAAGCAATCTTGCTGAGAAATATAATCAGTATTTTTTCTTAAAGTTTTCCTAAGAATGATGAAGAGAGTACATGAAAATGTGTATTTCTAGTAGTCAGTCTTACATACATTCAAAACCTACCAGAACTGTATCAAATGCAGCAAACTAGAAACCAACCGAACAAAAAAATATCTCATAAATCTTATGCCACTGACAAATTAAAAATTAAGTAGCTCACAAAATAGAAGAAAAGGGTAGGAGTAGGTAGATGAAAAATAAGTATATAGCTTTTGTCCATTCAGTCTGTGCCTCCTTCACAACAGATCCTCATAATTTAGAGAATATATATTACCCTGGAATGGTAATTAGATATAACCTTCAAAGAAAGCTGAAGAGCTGAACACATTTGAGTAAGGGACTTCATAAATACACTATTAACATCATTATGATAATTTATAAGACTTGTATGTAAAAAGCTTTTCTCACACTTTGTAAATTACTTCCTGACCCTTCCCTATAGATGTTATTACTTTTCTTACTACAGCATGACTTTCTGACAAGCCCAGCAGATACAAATCCCTATCCCATGAGTCTGTGGTATGATGCATTTTTCTCTAATATTCAGTTCTAGTGCATTTCCTATAAAACTATCACCCACATGCTCCAGTGTAAAATAAATATTACATTTAAGTGACTCAGTTCAAAAGAAAAAATTATTTACAGACATCTATTTGAAACTTAAGGGGATCCAAGTACACGGTCCCCAGTAACTCTTTAAGTATTTCCCAATTCTAGAGCACCCAAGTTCCAGAAGCTAACCATCTGCCTTATAATAGCATCTCTGAACTTGAACTAATCTTCTGCCTACCATCTTGTACTCTATAGCATATTCCTTTCTATACTCTGTGACCTTTAAGATAATGATCTGGGAAGTCACATAACCTACACTTCAGTGCCCTTCCTAGAAAGGCAGTTCATCGGTTGCACATACACACTCTCTTTTTTTTTAAGGAAATTAGAGAAATAGCTTTTCTTTTTTTCAGAAGGTAACAGTGCACAGGTGTATATAGGCTGGGGTATGGGTTATGCTGAAGGCAGAAGAATAACACCTACAGTATATTGGGTTTTGTTTTTGTTTGTCTCACATGTGTGACCGAAACTCAGAGATGATATTTTGCATCCAACAGCAAATATAAAAAGTCTATAAGGCCTGTAGGTTCGTGAGCAAGCTAGCCCTTTATGTTGTTTGATTATATTATCTCTACAATAGTTTGTTTAAAAGAAAAATGCTAGTGACACTCAAATGAATGTTGAGAAACATAACTCAAATATAAACAATTATTATGTTGTGCAATGTGCTAAATGCTTTACATATAAAACTCATTTTATCCACAAAGTAACTATCAAGTAATACTTTACCTTAGATTTTATAGATGATGAAGCCAGGGCTTGAATTAGTTAATAAATAATTAGCTAATTGTTGGTAAGGAAATGAAATACTAGATTTAAAATATTTTGTCTCTAGAGCAAAATATTTTAAACACTGTTCTATCCCCCATGATTCCTATAGAAGAAGGAATCCATACACCTTCTATTAGTAAATGATATTACTACAGGAAAGATGTTAGGGTTCAGAGATGACAGCCAAGAAAGAATTCTTGAGAGGTCGTTAGTGCAAAAAGGTGATTTTATTAAAGCATGGGGACAGGACCCATGGGCAGAAAGAGCTCCACTGGGGTCACGAGGAATGACCCATTATATACCTTCATGTTTGGAGGTGATTAGGGATAGTGTAAGTCTCCAGGGAATTTTGGAATCAAGGTTTCCAGGACCTTGAGGGGGCTAGCTACTGTTGGGAAAAAGTCATTTATTACTGTCTAATAAAATCTGAGTCATGAGAACCTTTAGATGTACATTGGTTGGTGAAATGCATGGAAGATGATTGCCATCTTGGGGAACAGAGATGAAGGCAGTTTCCAAAGGAATTTTTAGATGTTCAAGTAGATTTACAGGATCCTAGGGGTTGGGCTAAAATTGCCTTTTGCCCTTAACAAGAAATAACATTGAGACAGCTGAAGTTGTTTATTTTTTTTTAAAGTTTTTATTTATTTATTTGACAGAGAGAAACACAGCCAGAGAGGGAAGACAAGCAGGGGGAGTGAGAGAGGGAGAAGCAGGCTTCCTGCTGAGCAGGGAGCCAGATGTGGAGCCCGATGTGGAGCCCAATGTGGAGCCTGATGTGGAGGATGTGGAGCTCAATGTGGAGCCCCACATGGAGCCTGTTGTGAAGCCCAAACTTCACAGGACTCCAGGATTATGACCTAAGCCAAAGGCAGACACTCAACGACTAAGCCACCCAGGTGCCCCGAGATAGCTGAGTTTCTAGAAGAATGTCACTCTGCCCATTTCAAGAACTTGTCCATGCACTATCAGTAGTAAGGAGATTGAAGTTTTTCTTTTGCCTTTGTTCTCCACATCATCTCCCCTGAACAATTCTGACCCTTAAATCATTAAGGCTGCTAAGGATGGAAAGTCTCACCTTCTGTAACTTCTTCCTGCCGAGTCAGGGGTGTAAAGATGTCCCTCCCTATGAGGCAACATTGGTCAGTTGGGGTTTATATAGATATAGGAATTATGAAAACAGAGGCAGTTAAATCCAAGAGAGACCACGTGTGTGCATCTTCCTGAGTGGAAAGGATCATTTGTCAGCTTGAACTTATGGCAGCAAAAGAGTCACAGTACCAAGTGAAGAGACATTGGATAAAACAGCAAAACATGATTAGAGTAACAAAAAGAAAAAGAAGCCCAAAAAAAGTTCTTTGAGACTTGACAAAAATCCTTGTCTAGTCCAGAAGTTCAACCAATCATGAAAGGAGAGAGGGATTATTTAAAGTACAAATTTGAGTGTTCATGTCAGTTAGAAACCCAGAAATTTTGTGTGTGTGTGATAATCCGGAACATATATGCAGCATTTTGTTCTTGTGATAGCACACATTCCACCATGTAGAGCAGTTAAAACATCTAATGCCATTCTATTTTGTAATACTGCTTCATACATCTGTATTACTTCAGTAGTACAGAAATGTTATTTTGAGTATTACTTAGGGCTTTGACCATGTACTTATTAAGAGTTTCCATGTGCCAAACAACATTGTCCAGTTCCAAAGAGAGAACAAAAATGGATATTTGGTGGTCATACCAATGAAACACAGAACATGCCCATCATTTTAAATTTGAACGTTGGCTGGGTTCATAATGTTTAATAATGCATCCATCCATCCAGGCAAAACCCAGAGGATAGTGGCCTATCCAGTCTAGGGGAAGCCATGGACACAAGTTAGAACTTCATAGCCACTGGGTCCCATTAGATGACAGTCATCTAATTCTGGGTCTCTTTAAATGTGTCAAGATACCAAGGGCTATTCAGTTTTGGAGGACCATCTTTTGAATTTGTGTAATAAGAGACAGTCTGTTGTCATTTTGAAGGGACCACAGGAGTCCAAATCTAGAGACAAGTTCTCTTAGCAAAGTTCTTGTCACCTCAGCAGCCTTTTTATCCAAATGAGTAGCCTGGTGAAAATCCTGTACTTCCTTCCATTGATTATTTTTGAGTATAAAGATTTTTTCCCTCATTATTAACAAGCCAGTCATGGGGCGCCTGGGTGGCTCAGTTGGTTACGTGACTGCCTTCGGCTCAGGTCATGATCCCGGAGACCCGGGATCCAGCCCTGCATCGGGCTCCTTGCTCGGTGGGAAGCCTGCTTCTCCCTCTCACACTCTCCCTGCTTGTATTCCCTCTCTGGCTGTGTTTCTCTCTGTCAAATAAATAAATAAAATATTAAAAAAAAAAAAAAAACAAGCCAGCCTTGTGTGCTTTTTAAATATCCTTGCTCCTGGGCTCTGTGAATTTCTTGGTCTGAATACACTGGACTTATGGACTTTATTGAAGTGGTAAAAGATTTCATATTTGATTATTTTATGCTGCCAGCTTGGCTACACAGTCTACCGAATTGTTTCCTTTACATTCTAAGGTGGTATCTTTTGATGTCCTTTTAGGTGAATTAAAGGTGTACAGCTCCAAGAAGAGTAATAATTTCAAGTGCATATTTGATTGGAGTTATAGCTCAATAACAATCCTCTTTTCTTCCAAATTGCTCTATGGGCATGTAGGACTAGGAAGGCATATTTGGAGTCAGTATAAATATTAATTTTTAAGGCTTTGAAATTACAAAGCACATTGAGCACTGCAGCATACCCAGTTTTTCTTAGTCCCTTTTCCATGGAGTTATCACCATCAGTAAACCAATTGTCATCTGCATTTTCAGTAGGGGAATATTTAAATCTGGTTGACTAGAATAAACAGGACCAATAACCTTATGCCCTATAGAAGTATAATGGTCAGGTCCCAGCATAAGGGTAGCTGAGTTTAAAGTTTGACAAGTTTTAAATATTATTTCAGGTATATCTATAACAATAGCCTGGTATTTAATAGGTTGGTCTCCCATCATCCATCAGTAGCCTTTGGCCTCTAAGACCCTCTGGACCTGATGTAAAATCATTAGTCAGGGACTGTCCTGTAGTGAGCTTTAAGGTGTCTTTTTCCAAGAGGGCTGTTATATACTTGGCTAAAGCCTTTTTTTGCAATTGTTCCTCAATAGAGGTGGCTTATAGGACAAATATGACTAAGGGGTAAAACCATCAAGAAGCCTTGCCTTCTTTGTTTAAGGTTTAGCCTTAACAGTATCTTAATTATGAGGAGCCACTAGCAAGTGGGAGAAGAAGGAGCTGAGGACACCCCCAAATGCATTATCCAATCCAATCATAAAGAAAGTGGGGTCATCTGTTACCTCCATAAGTCCATAGTTAACCCCATGGAGTTGGATATGCTCTGGCCTTTAAGGAGCAATTTTGTCATTCCAGCCACACAGACTTGGTCAAGGTGATGGCTGAGTTATACAATTATTGGAGAATCAATCCATATTCAGCTGTTCAAATAATCATATGCCCATGGAGTTCTGTTATTACCCCCACAGAATCACAAGTACAAAGATGGTCTATCAGCTTATTGTGGCAATTTCTCTGGATTTCACCTCAACTTGTCTAACTTAGGTAAGCAACAAACATTTAAAGACAATCAGATCCAGAATTTAACATCTACAAATGTGTTATTGAAACATAATTTTTCTCTCTTAAATCACCCTTATTTCCAGAAATAGCCAAATCAAAACTAACATGTTTGCAAGACAAGCCCAATTTTAAAAAACTCGGCCAAATTATTTACATAAGCTCAGTAAGAATGGTGACTGATTATAGATCTTTTTAAGATCTGCTTTGCTGGAAATTTTATAAGGAAATCTCTAGGTTGAATTTTAGTAGCCTGTCCAGGACAGAAGCCTAGTCAAGTACTTGACATCAGACATGCCTGCAACACCTATAGATACGGGCAGAGTCCTCTGATGTCCCCAAATTATCGTGAGGTTCCTGCGCCTGCCCTGAAGTGACATTCTTTCCTCACCTGGTGAGGCTGCTGGAAACTCTGTAAGCAAGGTCTCAGGGCAACAGTTCCAAGGAGATTTATGGCTCTAGGTTTCAGAAAGTTGACCTTAGTTCCTTAAAGTTCTTTGGTCATATCTGAGTCTATGCAGGTCCCTCAAATACATTCCAGTCAAAACCCTGGTAAAATAACCAGTATTTCCAATGGTGTCCTTTTACGAGGAGAACTTATGCAAATGACTATGATTACTATGGGAGAAAGAATACTTACTAAGATTTTCTGAATTTACACACACACACACACACACACACACACACACAAATATATGCATGTAACCAAAATATATATACACATATGTATATATACATGTAACCAAAATATATACATACATGTATATATACACATGTAACCAAAATACATATTTACATGTGTATACATGTGTGTATCATATATGTATGCATCCCCATGTGTGAGTGTGTATGTGTGTGTGTGTACATAATTATCTCTTTTCTAATTTCTGTACATTGCCCTATCAGGAAAATGATTTTCTGAAGTTCATTATGTTTTCTTAAAAATATAAGTTAAGGACAGAGGAAAGCATTAAATTTGAATTTCCTTGGTTTTAGTCCTGAGGTGATCCAAACCATTAGAGCTATTTAAACACCTTTCCTTTGGTATTCAAGATTGCAGCATGCTGTCTTGAGGCAATGTAATGCTGAAAAACAAGACTTTAATGATTAAAAAAAAAAAGGAACAAAGACTGAGCTACTCTTGTCAGTGTCAGTAGGTAAATAGCGCTAATCTGTCTTCATTATTGCCATGCATGCTGTAATACCAGGTGTGAGAATGTGTAATATCTTTTACCATTATCCAAGAGCTAAGTACCATGAAGAAACTTAAAGGCAGAATTATCTTTGATCAACAAAAATGTGGCAATAATTTCAGTCTGAAAATGCCTTTAGAGGATTTTGACATCTTTCTGTGAAGATGCAAAGACCTCTCACTTTCCCATATTGTCATTTTTTCTTTAGAATGTAAAGTTTCTTAGATTTGAATTCTTAGCACAAGCTGCTTCTTAGGGAGAGAGAAAAAAAATGTCCAAAACAATAAAACACCTTTATAAAATTTTTTTTGGTAATCTCCTAAAGACATAAAAATTAATCTAAGAGAAAAATCAGAAGATTAAAAAAATGTAAGTACGGTCAGTCAGAATTAAATCATTATTAAATCTTCTGAACAGTTTCATTTCTCATCTGAATATTCTTGATTCTTCTAGAAGATAATTTTAATTTACTTTTGAAATCTTGCATACACCCAGATTTGCTAAACCCCAACTAATCAAAATTGGTCCCCTGCAAAGTTGTTAAATAAATGGCATTCACCTTGGGGTTCTTTTTAGTGCCCCTTCCCATTGCCTGTAGGACATTCTTGAAAGCAACTCATCTACACCCAAAAACCAGTCTATGCCTCTCTCTTTCCTCACACCTAAGCCCCACTCCTCATCTCAACCACCACCTGCTACTCCCCATGTTAAATGAATTTATCAATCCCTGAGTTATTAAAAAGATATGGACTCATCCTTGATTCTACATGTAATCAATCTACATGTTTCTAACTCAACCTTCTAAATATTTCCTGAATTTGTCCCTTTTATTCCATTCTCATGTAAACTTTCCACTATCTTATGTCCCTCTTAATCTGTTCTCCACCAGATAACTATACTTACCCAGTTAAATGAAATCTGATTCTCTTTTTGTTTCAACTCTTCAGGAGACAGAGAACAACTGAATTCTTTTACATTACAAGACCCCATGTAATCCTGACCCCGCTTACATCTTCAGTCCTAGCTCTCAATTCTTTTCTCAGTTACTTCCAAATCTATTCAGCAACTAAATATAATTAACAATTAAAAATTTAGAAATATATCTAGCAAGTCTGGTAGGCTAGGAGTAGTTATTGTGGTTTTAAGGTACATTATATGAAGAGGTTTAAGGAGATGAAATTAGACTAGTAAGTTATGATTATTCATGGAGAGACATAATGGCATACTAAGGAATATGGAATTGATTTATTCTGAAGGAAATGGAGAAGCCAGGGGGACACATGATCAGTGTGATAGTTTAGGATAATAAAGCTATAGCTGGATTGGGAAACCAGTAAGGAAGCTATTAAAGAGAACTAGAAGTAATGAGAACTTCCATTATGGTAGTGGCTGTAAGAATGGAAAGGAAGAAATCAAAGGGAGAATTATAATGAAAGAAAATTGATAGTTCTTAGCAAGTGATTGCCTGAGGGAGACAAAAGGAGAGAGAAGAGTTAAAGGTAACTGAGGATTTGAGCATAATTGAGTAGGAGGAAGATGGCACCATCAACATCTAAAATATACCGGAGGAAGTACACACTATGTTCAGCTCCAGCCATATTGGGTTTGAGCAGTATTATGACATGCCATTCACGTAATGTTCAGAGAAGAAAAGTAAAAATTTCAAACAAAGTCTTTTTTATTCTGACTCACAGATTTTCACTGATCATTTTTTAGAGCACCGCTTTCTTTGGTCCCAGTATGGGGGAAAAAGAATTACATAGCCTAGACATTTATAATTCTGTAAAGGAATATTCAAGTCCTAGTTTGTATAGCACAATGCAGGACAGGCTACATAATTTTCAGGGCTTGGTGCAAAATGAAAATTTGGGGTCCCTGTTTTAAATATTAAGGATTTTAAGACTGTAACATTAGTAGACCAAGTCTGGGGTCCTTCTAAGCACTGAGCTCTGTACATCTACAGAAATTTCACTCCTGTGAAGTTAGTCTGTGCAAGGACAGTGTTCTGCCTCTCTTATTTTCATGATTACTAGAAGAAAAGGTTTTAAGCATCTGTCTATATCCTCTTGCAGATCTCAAAATGCCCTTTTAATTCTGATGGGGCACAATCAGCTTTACTCATATTGTATGTGTTTGATATAACCATAGTTAGTCAAAGTACATCTTTGATAGAACTCTTGCCACATTTACAACCTGTCAAAGACACATTATGGTGGAAAAATGGAGAAGAAATAGAAGTTGCTGAGAAAAGTAAAACTAAAAAAAAAAAAAATCTCATTTTTGCTAATGCTAATGTCTTCCTGTTATTAAGTTAAATACTTGATATTATTTTATTTTTTTAATAAGCATTAGCTAGGCATGGTTCTAAACCCTTTACAAATGTTAACTCGTGATGTGATTCACAACAAATCTATAAAGTAGAACTATAGGTGAGGAATGCAGGGCACACAGAGGTTAAGGATTTGCCCAGCATCATGCAGCAAGAAGTGGCAGAGACACAATTTAAAGTAGGCTCCAGAATTCATGTTCTTACATTAATATACTGTGCTACCACTTTCCCACAAACTAAAGCAGGGGTAAAATAAAAGGTTACTTGTTTTTAAAATTCCAGGGGAAATGGTTATTTGATGTATATAAAAATATCTTTCAAAAAATTGTCTTAAGTAGAATGACCAAAAATTATGAAACATTATTGATAGTATCCAAGAGAGAAATAGTGGAACTTCAGGTAAGTTTTGAATATAGCATTTCGAGATAAGTTAGCATTTCAAATATATACTACCTTTCATTTAAATTTCTACAATTAGGGGCACCTGGGCTGCTCAGTTATTAAGCATCTGCATTCGGCTTAAGTCATGATCCCAGAGTCCTGCAATCAGCCCCGAGTTAGGCTCCCTGCTCCATGGGAAGCCTGCTTCTTCCTCTTTCACTCCTCCTGCTTGTGTTCCCTCTCTGGCTGTGTTTCTCTCTCTCAAATAAATAAATAAAATCTTTAAAAAATAAAGTAAAATAAAATCAATTTCTACAATTATCCACAACTAAAATTTAAGTCAGTAAGTTGGCATCAATATATAAAGTACAATATTAAATGTCTACTTTGAGGGAAAAGGAAGGAGGAATTTCTTTTAAATTTTTTAATTGAATGTTTGTTATCTTGCTACCTCCTTGCCTCATGCCTAATACAGTGAAAAGTTAAGGAACTCTTGTTTTATTACTTGGTATTCTGTACTATAATATAAAAACTTTAAACCCAAAACCTTGGGTGTTTCAGGAGTTTGGAAGCATCCAATGCTGATGGAGAAGTCTGACTGGGAATAGACATGAGTTAGTGTGCAGTTAGGGTCCTAGAGAATAGTCTAATTTTAGTTATTTGGGGGAAATCAAAATGTGCGTGTTAACTTTCTGACATATGAAAGAAAGAGCAGTAATTTAATACTAACATCTATTCTAATTCACTCTTTACCTATCTTCAAACTTTTCTAAAATCAAAAGGATCATAAAATTTATCTTCTAAAACATGGAGCTATTACAGGATTTTTTTCCTTTAGTTTTTGGTCACGCTGCTTCAAAGAATGAAGAAGTAAACCAAACAGAGTGGTGGGCAAAGCAAGGTTTACTGAGCAATAGTAAAGTGATAATATAAAGCTCCTGAAGAGAGAAGGGATGGGAAAGGGTTGTCATGGGAGTTTCCAAGTGGAAGGGTCTTTATGGGCTTGTTGGCAGGCTGTTTCAATCTGATGGACCCTCCCTGCTTCTGTCATCCAGTCAGGGTTTTGCCATCTAACACATGGGAGAGGGTGGAGGGCTCTGTCCAGGGTGGTATAAAATCCTTTTAAAGGTGGTTTCCTCATAGGGGGTGGGGGCGCGGGACGCGGTTAGGGAACCTTGTCCCTGCCTGCCTTTCTTCCAACTTTCATCACAACTGCTTTTGAAAATAAAAGTGAACATTATTAAAAATTATGCTGGAATAACAGCCATATGCCAGGACAATCCCAAGCAAAGTAGTGTATACAGTTGCTTGATTTATAACCAATCCAACTTATCCATCTTCACCTTAGCCAATTGTACATAATTGATTCCCAAAAAAACAAAAGCTCATTAAACTCACTCCAAGCTGGTAATGCTAACTAATTGGTCCAGGTATAACCGTATGCATTTGGTTCATTTTCTGTGACTTGACACATGCATACACAAATATTTTTCAGCTCATCCCCTCTTACTTCTCAGATATAGGTCAATAGGAGATAGATGTTTTGAAAACTAAAATTTATGCATGCTTATACCAATTTTGAAAGATATAAAAGAAAGATAAAGGAGGGAGAGCGGGCAAGAAAAAAAAGGGAGGTAGAGGTCAACTGGCCATTTGGACAGATAAGAAGGATGACCACCAATTTTGGTATTAATACCTGTGAAATCTGGTCCACTAATTTAATTTTTATCAGTAATCTCAGGTCTGATGAGACTTATAATTAAGAAACAGTAGTCAAATTTAAAGTAATACCTATATATCAACCATATGTGAAAGTATAATCTAGACTTATATTTATAGACCTAACATTTTTGTTTTGGGCTGCTTGTATGAGACCCAAGACTCTAGGACATATATGTATTGTGATTTTTGCTGATCTACAGGTTTTATTTATAAATGAAGCATGAGGGTTGGGGGACGGGGTGCCTGGGTGGCTCAGTCTTTAAAGGACTGCCTTCAGGTCAGGTCATGATCCTAGGGTCCTAGAATTGAGCCCCACATTTGGCTTGCCTGCTTCTCCCTCTCCAGCTCCCCCTGCTGGTGTTCCCTCTTGCTGTGTCACTCTCTATCAAATAAATAAATAAATAAAATCTTTTAAAAATAAATGAATGGAAAATAAACCGCATAGGAATAAACCACTTATCTAGCAAATGATCCCAGTTGACCATGGTCATCACATCCACACCTCAAAACTGGTGTTAGTATTCTTCATTCACCACTAGCAAGCATTTTATTGGAAGATTATATGCTAGAATAACATCCAATGATTCAATGGCTTGGTGGCCTCTATAATGAAAACACAAACAAACAAACAAACAAAAAAACACAAAAAAACAATTCCCTTTTCCAAGAACATAGATCAACTGTGTGCACAAGCAAATCCCTGATAGTGAGTCAATCCATTTAAATCCAAAAACAAAAGCTGTAAGACTGTTTCGGAGAAACTAAAAGCTGGACAGGGCAAGTTGGATGTTCCCACAGGAGAGCATGAAGTTATGTGAAGTGACAGATTGTCCTTCTCCACTCCAGGAATTATCTACCTAAAAAAAAATATGGCCTCTTGATTCAGAGCATTGATTTCCCTACACAGTGTTGGATAAACATAGAATTTATGTTCTGCAACATTTTTTTCTTTTTGAGTGCCCACAAGCACCATCATATCAAGTCAAGCAAGGTACAAACTGATTAAAAAGCCTGAAATTTTCTTTTACATCAATCACATTTCAGGCATGTCTATTTGAGGGTATTACTTGGTTACCTTGATCAGAGGTAGGCCTATCCTAGGTCTCTATCATCAACCCATTTATAAATCATCTCAGGTATGGGATAGCTTTAGCTCCCCCACCCTTATCATAAGCTGTTTGATTTTTTTTTTCCTATTTCAATCTCAGAGTGAGATTTTTCTTCCAAATTCTGAGGACTTCTTTAATAGCTACAATGATCTAAATGCAGTTTTAGGGAAAATTTAATTTAAATCCTTCATAGGAAATCAATTTTACTAATCTACCAGCTGTGATACACATTGTTAATCATTAGAAAAAGCTGATAATTGAACCAAACAAAATAAAATTTTGCTTCAAAAAAAAAAAACACCTTAGTTTTATACAAATAAAGATAGGCAAAGAATGGCATAATAGACATTTTGACAATATGGGCTAAGAATCTTTAAAGTTTTTCTTTAAAAAAAAATCTTTGTGTCTCTTTTTTGGTAAGGGTTTCAGATGTGAGAACAAAGACTCGTGTCACCATGTACTTTAGGTATCTAATTCTGTGTAACTAGCTATCCCAAAATTTAGTGGCTTAACACAACACTTTTTGTTTACTTCATGATTCTGTGGTTGGCCAGACCCAGCTTAATGGTTCTCCATGTGTTACTGGCTAGATTATTTCTTCATCTGGGTATTTGGTAGCACAGCTGTGGCTGGATGTCCAAGAAACCACATTTCTAGGTCTGCCAGTGAATACCGGCTATCAACTGGGTTACATGTTTGGCCTCCCTGTAGCCTTTCTCTCTCCAGTGGTCTATACTTGCTTCCTCAGAAAGTGGCAGCTGGGTTCCAACAGAATGAAAGCAAAAGCAAGCAGGCCTCTTTAAGCCTAGATTCAGAACTGGAACAGAATCACTTTCATCATTTCCTTTTGATCAAAGCAAGTCACAGGACCAATCCAGACTCCAGTGGGAAGACAGGTACATGCATATAGGAATGGATTTTGGACACCTGTCTTTGCAGATAATCTACCACTCATGTGGTATCTACTTCTGATGTGAAGCAGTCACTGGAAAAACATAGGCTATCCACCTATCTGTATTGAAGGCAGGGAGGCAAATTTTCTTTCTAGTAATCATGATATAGTTGTTTCATAAGAGTTACTCCAAACTGTCTTCCCTTAAGCTTGAAGTAAATCTTCAAGTCACCTGGTTAGTCTGGTATTTTTAGGCATTTTCCCAGCTTCTCATTTCCTCAGAAATATTTGCTCTAGGAAAAATTTTTTTGCTAAGGTGCAAAAGCAGGAAACTTATAACCTTTCTCCATCTAGTAGAGAGTTAACTAAGAAAAACAGGTGTAAATAATGTTTATCCAAACTTAGCCTCTATATTATCTATATATCTCTAGATATGTATCTATAGATATATATTATCTATATTATCTCTCCATATAACTTATCTATATATTATCTATAAAACAATCTGTATTGATATCTACATCTCTATAACAATCTATATTGATATATCTCTAATAAAATTATATATAGCAAATAACCATTAACTATCACCTGATATCACTCCTGCCTTATGCAAAACTCTAATCAAACAGGTCTTAGTTCTGAAGAGTTCTTCAAGGAAATATTTAGTATGTCAAGCACATTCTACTTTAAAAAATAAAATTCGGAAAATAAAACTCATGAAGATGTTTCTTATTCTCCAATATTGCATTATTTGAAAAGAATATGTTCCTCTTTTTTTCTCCAGAAGTATAGCAAGACTAGAATCACTCAGCAACAAATTCTGAAGACAGACTATCTAGGAGGAGAAAGGAAGAAATTCCTGGTTGCCAAATGGCAAAGTCCACTCACACAATGGGGCAGAATACATTATCATCTACTGGAAATTTCTGACTGGCCTGATCTGAGCAGACAGAAAACCTATGGTTTAGTGTTGGGACCTCCTGGCGCCCGCTAGTTTGCGGCCATTAGTGGAAGTCAGCTGGGGTGGCCTCTTAGGCTTCTCCGGAATACTTCCATTCCGCATATGTGACCTAGCTGAATCTTCCCTCCCTCGGCTCTTAGCGGGAGGGCAGACTGGGGAACTTAGCCCCACCCAGCAGTCCGGCCTGAAATCCGCCTAAGGCCTTAGTGATAGCCACTAATGAGCTCCTGTTGGCCCCTCCTACTTCTTTTACTCCCTCCTTTCCTCTCTATATAACTGTGTCTCTGATACAATAAAGCTGAGATTGCTTTGCCTTCACGGCTGACTCACTCAACTCCAGGCTCGGTGTGGTTTCTTTCTCGGTTTCAGGGGGGTGGCCCGGCCGTGGACACTTACCATCTCGCTCAGCCCCCGGAGGGTAACTGGCTGGTCCAGTTATCCCTCCCCCGTACCAGTGTTGCAGAGAGAGCAACAGTTTAGGTTTTATTTGGCTCCATCCTTTTACAACACATCTATGTCTTTTTATCTGTACAATAATTGTAGGCTTCCTATATGTAAGAGGTGATTAGAAGACATAATACATACACTTTTACAAATAACGGTCAACCTGATCTATGCCCATAAATTATACACACACACACACACACGTGCATATATAGGTATACATATTTACATGTGTTTATATAGAGGTGTATATCGGTTTTTAAATACTATTACAGACATAGGGAAAAAAGACTTTTTCTAAAGCTGTATGCATCTAATAAAAGTTATTTGAAAACTAATCATGGACTATTTCAGATTCTAAAGGCAAAAATTAGGTATACTTTTAAAATAATTTTGTCAGAATGGAACAATAAGTTTCACCAAAATTAGGAAAAAATATAAGTTTGTCAACTATGGTAGGCAGAAAAGTGCCCTGTCCACCCAAAGATATTCATGCCTTATCCCTGGAAACTTTAGATATATTATCTTACAGAGTAAGATAGACTTTAGAAAAGGTGATTTAAGTTAAGAAACATGATGGGGGGCATCTGGGTAGCTCAGTTGTTAACCATCTGCCTTCAGCTCAGGTCATGGTCCCGGAGATCAAGCCCCACATTGGGCTTCCTGCTCAGTGGAGAGCCTTCTTCTCCCTCTTTACTCCCCCTGCTTATGTTCCCTCTCTATCTGTGTTTCTCTCTGCCAAAGAAATAAATAAAATCTTAAAAAAAAAAAAAAAAAAAGGAAACATGATAGGACAAAATTGTCTTGGATTATCGTGGTGGGCCAAATTTAATTACATATGTCCTTAAAATTAGAGGACCATTCCAAGTTGTGGTCAGAGAAGAGTATATAACTATGGAAAAAGAGTCAGAAACATGTGATATGAAATGAGTCAACCTGCCATTCCTGGCTTTGAAGATGGAAGACAAGGGATACCTTCCTAGCAATGTGGATAGCCTCCAGAAGCTGAAATGGGCAGTTACATGGATTCTCCCTGCAGCTCTCCAGGATGGAACAAAGCCCTGTCAACATATTGATTTTAGCCATATTGGACTTCTGACCTACAACACTGGAAGTTAATAAATTTATAAGTCCTACATTATTAAATTCAAAGCATTTTTATTTCAATTTTATTTCAATTATTTACTTACATAAAATGTTACTACCATCCAAACCTAAAAATACATAAAACATTTAGGTAATACGAACATTCAAACTATTATTATATATTCCAATCCATTACCTATGTTGAATATTAACCTGTTGATAAATTAACATTGCTTAAATAAGTTCAATTTGTATATAGACTGCATGTGCTCATAAATAGGTTAATACATTTAATTGTATTTTTTCAAAGGATAGTTGTTACAACAACATACTTTATTAGAAGTATTAATTTTTTCCTTCCAGTGTGCCATTACTTAATATTTATATCTACCTCTGCATTTCCACACAGATCCCAATTTGAAACAGGTAGAAGTCTTTACACTTTCAGAAGCTGTTTCATTATAGGACTAAAACTACCATTACTATAGCCCTATCCTCCCTGCCTATGGTGAGGCCTAGGGTTGGCCATATGGCAAAGGAGACAAAACAAGAAATATCTTAGGGGACTTTCATTTCCACGAGAAATGCCCTTAGACGAAATTCTGATGTCATGAGTCACAGCAGATATCTTGCAGCTAGAAGGTAATAGAAAAGCACAAATACAAAAAGCCTACATGAAATGGTAGAAGAATAAAAGAATCTATGTTGAACTGTCTCTCTTGGTCTTAGTTTTGAATATTTAAAAGATTTTTATTACATAAGCTACTATTACCTGATTTTCTGCTACTTGCAGCCAAGCATATGTTAGCATGTATAAGTGGGAAGACATTTCTTTTGGCATCTAAATATATACAAGTAGTCATAAAAAAAGCTTTAAATTAAAACATCATTATCTGTAGTTATATCTGCAATGGAGCCTAAGGTTCTGAGAATTAAAAATAAATAGGGGCGCCTCGGTGGCTCAGGTGGTTCAGCATCTGCCTTCAGCTCAGGTCATGATCTCAGGGTCCTGGGACTAAGCCCCACGTCAGGCTCCCTGTTCAGCAGGGAGTCTGCTTCTCCCTCTCCCTCTGCCCCTCCCCTGCTCATGTTTTTTTCTCTCTCTGTCAAATTAATAAATTAAGAAATCTTTTAAAAAATAAAAATAAAGCTAAATAAAGAGAAAGGTCAGGGCTTTGGTAAACATTTGGAGTTCTCAAAAGTTTTCTTCCATTAAAGGAATGTTTGGGTCAAGTCCACTTTATGAATTTGCTGTAACTTTTGTAGAGAATTCAGTATTACTTATTCATGGGCTAAGGGTAGTATGAGTTGATAAATGTAGGCATGCAAGGAAAAATACGTTCAAAAGTGCTCTGTTCAGTTTTTTGGGTTTTTTTAAAGATTTTATTTATTTATTTACCTGACAGAGAGAAACATAGCTAGAGAGGGAACACAAGCAGAGGGACTGAGGGAGAAGCAGGCTTCCCACCAAGCAGGGAGACTGATGCGGAGCTCGATACCAAGACTTTGGGATCATGACCTGAGCTGAAGGCAGACACTTAACGACTGAGCCATCCAGGCACTCTGGTTCAGTTCTTTGAAGGAAGAGATTCGTGAGCCAGACATCTGACAATGTCATGGAGCTGGACGCTGTGGAGGCCCAGTAGGTGCTACTACTGCTGTCACTGTCAGTCTTCGCCAAGACTGGCCATCAAGACACCTCAGTCTCACTAACTGATTCCATATACACCACCTCAAAGTGGTTTTCTAGAAGGGAAAAAAATATGTTTGGATGGAATTGTAGTCTCTTAAGACAAGCATGGCTTTAGGGGCACCTGGGTGGCTCAGTTGGTTAAGCGACTGCCTTCAGCTCAGGTCATGATCCCAGAGACCGGAGATCAAGCCCCGCATCCAGCTCCCTGCTGAGCAGGAAGGCTGCTTCTCCCTCTCTCACTCCCCCCTGCTTGTGTTCCCTCTCTGGCTGTGTTTCTCTCTGTCAAATAAATAAAATCTTAAAAAAAAAAAAAAAAAAAAAAAAGACAAGCATGACTTTAAAGCAACTTCATATTTAAGAGGAGTTTCTATAAAAAAGAAGCTTGTTTGAGACCTTTCAGCAAAAGAGCAAAATAGGTTGAGTTAGGTTTTCGTGCTCCTCCTTTTTAGATCTATTAATTTCTTTTTTTCTCTATTCTTTCTTCTTCCTTTTTTTTTTTTCTTTTTAACTGCAATCTCTTTTCTCTTTCCTCCAACTTTTGGCACTGTTTTCTCTGTCAAATATGCCAATAACCCTCCCTCCCCTCTCACAAATGCATATTAGTCTCCTCATTTCTGCAACTGATATCATTTAAGAAGAAAATAATTTAAATTCATTCACATTAAAGAATGACTGGCTGATAGGCTCAACTACCCCCATAATTATTTTTATTTTAAAACAAGGAGATTATTAACCTAAATTACACTCATTAAAGAAGCAGCTGGCACATAGGACTAAGTTTGCATCTACGCTCTGTCTATGTGAAACTGACCATGTCACTCATTCACACCAGGATGCACTTTTATCTTCTAAAAAACAAGTTTAAATTAGGAAATTGTTACACCTTCTTAAAAAAAAAAAAGTCAACATCCTATTTTTTTCTGTGATTTTTTTTTTTTTTTAACATATGGGAAAATGATTTTGACTTAGGGGATCTACATAGTATATCTTTTCTGTAGCATGCATATGAATCATTGGACAAACTGGTTCTATAAATTCTCTCAACTTTGACCAAAAATGGTAATATTAAAAAAATTAAAAATTAAAATATATTTTTAAGCAGGAAAGAAAATTCTCATCCCCAATATTTTCTTTTTGGTAATTAACTGCTCCCAAGGAGTTTTTCAGTTACTGCCACACTAAGAATGAAAAAATATTTATGTGGGGGATGATATGTGATCGTTAGATTCATTTATTCGTTAAGAACAAACTCCAGTCCTGTCAGAGCCATTTGATGGGTGGGAAAGATGACAGCCATAGAAACACACTGCTGCAGGAAGTCCCACACCTGCACATAGAAAACTTGAAACTTTCACTATAATCTACGATGTTCCTTTGAAATTTGACTTGCTTCTATGTCCTAAGCAAACAATGACACTAATTAAAGCTAACATGCCTCCTTTGAACAAACTCAACTCCAGTTATAAAAAAGCAGTATCTATACACATGTTGTCTAGATTTTAATTGGCTAGGTTTGCTATCCATCTACTGTTTGTGATGAAAGGTTACCAGATGAAGAAAAGCAGCAGTAAATTCTGGTTATTGCTCAGGAAACTGGTGTGGCACTTAGTTTTAAATGCAAGTCAAAGTGAAATGCTATTCATAAAAAGGCTCATGACATGAAAAGTTCATTTTAGAGTGGTATAATGCAATTTAGAGTGCTGGAATTCCGGGGTGGGATGTTAGACTATTCACAGAGTAGGAAATGACTTGCACTGGGGAAACCTTGACCATAACTGAAATCAGTGAGGACATGTGGAGTCTAATGTTTTTATATGTACTATGTCTCCCTCAGGATGCTTACTACTAAACAACTGAGGGAAAAGTTTTAAATATCCTTTACATTAGGATAAGTAGCTTAGAGGCATAGGAGATTTAAATTGAATCAGAAACCAATGAATGGGTGGCTCAGTCAGTTAGACAACTGCCTTCAGCTCAGGTCATGATCCCAGGGACCTGGAATCAAGCCCCACATAGGGCTCTCTGCTCAATGGGGAGCCTGCTTCTCCCTCCCTCTCTCTGTCTCTGTCTCCATCTCCTTCTCCCCACTACTCTCCCTCTCTTTCTCTGTCAAATAAATAATACCTTTTAAAAAAGGAAAGAATAGAAAGTGAGAAAAGAAAGAAAGAAAGAAAGAAAGAAAGAAAGAAAGAAAGAAAGAAAAAAAGAGAAAGAAAAGAAGGAAACCAATAAAAAGCAAGAGTTGTACTGTGTTAATACATTTTTTTATGGCATTGGACAGTAGTTTGGAACCACATTAGTCTTGACTAAAACAGAACAACTGACCCTTACTTTGGAAAGTTCTCTAGTGTGGGTTCCAAATTCTTTAAACCTCCTTTGGACGTATCCCATGGCATAACTTCATGCTATATATTTTAAGTCTAGGTTTTCAAGCATTTTCCTAAGATTTCATTTGTATGACATAAAACATTGACACACCCAAAATTTCAATCCAATTCTTTTGGCACTCAGGATCTTGTTCCAATTCTTTGTAGTGTAAATTTTAAGATTACCCACTCATTTCAAAAAATTGGAAGATATTTGTGTTAGATGATGAATACATGATAACCACAGGGGGTTATAAATGGGGGGGAGAAGACAAAATTAAAAAAAACAGGACCATTCTATTTTTTGTATACAAAATTAATTTCTTTGTTTGGTTCTTTGGCATCTATTTGTAAGACATAGCTTTGCAACAGACAGCCCCATGTTACCAACCATGTCGAATGCTAAATAATATGGGTAAAAATGGGAAGGTTTGTCTCCTATATGCACGCAACAGAACCCATAGTGGATATATTTCAAATTTCCGGTGAATTCATGAGTTTCTTTGGGCATGTTAGTAGGCACTGTTTTTTTTTTTATTGTAGAGAAGACCTATTGCCATTTGCTTCCCCCTGAGACTCCTCTGTATGTCACCTGTCTCTCACCATGCTGTGACTTCTGTCCTGGGCTTCAGAATGCCCTCTACTTTCCACTTACACACAACACTGAACATACCCAAGGTAGTTAGCCCAGAGGAAATTCAGTCTTCTCTTCTCTGCTCACCGCGCCCTGGTAGGGTTTCAGGAGTTTAATCCATTGTACTGACAACCAATCAAGTAGCATTTGAAGGAAATGAATAACGGACTTTATAAAATTGCAAGCAGCTAATACAATTGGTCTAAAACACAAGCATTGACACTGGCCATCATTTTTGATCTTCAAAGCAACCCTATTTCTATCCCCACTTCATGATGTGAAAAGGGAAATGCAGGAAAGAAACCAGACCTGACTATGGTTACAAAGTAAGTGTCCAATCAGGAAGGCACAGGTCTTTACTATCTCAGAAAAATGCTCTTTCTAGAAAGCACTCGACATTGCCCATCAGAGGTAGTCAATACTTGTTCTTTAGATAATGTTAAATTTACAGCATTTATCTGACCCTATGCATTAGTTTATCATTTCATGCACATCTTCCTCAGTATACTTTATGGGAGAAGTTACTTGCCAGCATACAGTGGCTTCTTTTCAGCTTCTTTTCACCCTGGTTTCTGAACACTATTACAGCCTAAAGACTGACAAGTTTTCTGATACTGGGATTCTTTTCTAAAATGAGTTCTACAGATCCTTTGTATGCATGGTTGAATGAAAGGAAATGGAAATAGGAGATCACCATTCTTCATTCTCTTGTTCAATTTCAGGTCAGTATTTTCTGAGACTCTACTACATGTTGCTCTCTGGGACATAAAGTTATACATGTAATCTTAAGCTAGGACTGCCACAGAAAATACTTGATACCTCACCAACTCTGGCTGGCCTCAAACACCCTTCTACCTGGGCTTGGAGTTTGTTATCTTTTTTCAGAAGGGAAACTTGCTTAACGTGTACTGGGGCTCAGGTTGACTGATGTCAAATGCTTTGTAAATCCAAAAAATATAGTTCAGAAGTTTTAACGTTGACCTTTTTATTTTCCTCTTATCTGGAAAGCTGCAGAGATCATGAGCACAATGGCATGTGGGGTCGAAAGTACACTGCCTATCAGTTCCTGCACCTTTGAAGATGCAGTCTGTGGCAAAGAAAAATAAAATAAGATAAAAAATTGCTTGTATGTTGCCAGTAAAATATAAACACAGGAGTCTTACGCCACAAGAATCATCTTTTTGACCCATTTATCTTAATAGTCTTGATAAAATAGATAGGACCACATGCTTCTATGTTAAGGAAAATCTGTGCTATCTGAGTAATATTTTTAAGGATTGTGATGTATTGTTTTATGTTTTAGGAACATAACTAATAATTTAATAAAATAATTTAATCCTCCATAACTATGGAGGATAAATTGGCTAAAATAGAAAAAATGAGTTAAGTTAGGATACCGTTGCCATAATCCAAACAAAAGAAAATAAGACCTGAAAGGTTTTGGAGACATTGAGACACTGAGTACTTTTAAGAAGAAAGAAAGAAAGAAAAAAAAAAAGAATTCAGTAGAATTTTTAGACACAGTAAAAGGTTAAAATGTCAGAAACTATTTCAAGACTTCTAATTGAGAGTCTTAATGAAAAATGATGTTCTTAGCATAGATAGCAAATACAGGAAGGTCAGTTCGGAAAGAAGATATGTTTAGTTTCCAGAAAGTTTAGATTGGGGTCACTAAAAATATCTATATGGGAGGAGTAGTTCTCTAGAAGGAACAGGGATAATGATTTGGGGGTCAACAATGTTTAGACCAAATGAAAGTCATGGGCACACAAAGTGATAAGGGAAGGTGATAGGCTGAGATTGGAAACCTGAAGAAATACAACACTTGCAGAGGGAAGGGAGAGTCACAGTAGGATTTAAGGAAAGGAGAATAAGAGAAGAAGAGCTGAAAAGAGGTGTTTTTGGTTTTTTTTTAAAATGTCAAATGCTGCCAAATTCATTTAAGAAAGCAAAAATCACTAAAAATCAGGCTTTGAATTTTAAAATATTTTGTCAGGCAAGTTAAAGACAGTTTAGAGTAATGGAAAACCAATTCAGATTTCAGGGAACTGGGGAACGGAAGAAGGAAGTGGAAACCACTTGTAGGAAACTAATCTTTTAGGAAGCTAACCCCAAAGGCAACAAAGGAATGAATATTTATTGTGATAAAATAAAGACTATTGGACACCTGGGTGGCTCAGTCGTTAAGCATCAGCCTTCAGCTCAGGTCATGGTCCTAGAGTCCCTGAATCGAGTCCAGCATTGGGCTCCCTGCTCTGTGGGGAAACCTGCTTCTCCCTCTCACTCCCCTTGCTTATGTTCCCTCTCTAGCTGTGTTTCTCTCTGTCAAATAAGCAAAATCTTTAAAAAATAAAAATAAAAAAAGATTATTTGATTCAAAAATAAAAGATAAAGTACAAAAATAAAACCATTGTAGTTATCAAATATTCTGATTCTTTTACTCTATATGTTCTATACATGCTATAAAATCAGTTTTATAAAAGAAACTCCTACTTTACAGAGGAAAATCTACACGTTGCTAAGTATAGATACCTGCCTGTCAGTTTTAAAGATTAATTTTTCAGAGTTATTCAGGACAAGGGGTCAAATATAAACTAAAAACCACCCCAAATATTATTTCCATAGTTTTTAAAAAACTAGCAAATACCAGAATACAGACACTATAAAGTAAATGTAGGTAGATATAGCTATCAAAACAATAATAGTTAAAATTGTTTAAATAAAGTAAAATTTAAATAGACATTGTTATGACAAGATCTCCAAGGTTTATGTGGTTAACTTAGGAGATATTTCTGGTTCTTGGTTAAATTAGATCAATGTAAAATGTCAGGTCAGTACATCAAATATTACTTGGGATAAAATGAATTTCTATTGGTCTCTAAGAACAACTTGCACTTGTGGTTTTAACATTCACTGTTATTTTAACAAGCAAAATAATATTTGTAGAGTATTTTACATATCTCTACATGTAGCTATAAATTTTGTAGTTGTCTGACTCTCCTTTACTTTGCTTCTTTCCAAGGTAATAAATCTCACTCTGGACATATGGTCTCCAGCTACAGAAAACTCTCCACTCTTCTTTGTGGCCAGGTGGGGCCACTTGACTTCATTTCCCCCAATTAAAGTGAAAATTTTAAAAATTGCTTTCTATTCCTTTGCATTCTTTTCCATTGCCACAAGAGTAGTGATGGGCTTCGGACACATTTTCTGGTGTGTTTTGGTTTTGAGGTGTATTTTCCATAGCATAAAATGCACATTGTCAGTGGACAATTTTGACAAACTATATATATATCTATCATTCAAATTAACATAGACTATTACTCTTAATTTCCACATGTCACTTTTCCATTCATGTTGTTGCATGTATTGATACTTCATTTATTGTCATTGCTTAGTAGAAATCTTTTGCATGACTATTCCATAATATATTTATCAATAATATTCTCATCCATTCTATTGATGGCAATGTGGGTTGTTTTCAATTTGCAGCTACTATGAAAAGAGCTGTTATGGATACTTTTTTAAAGTTTTTGTGTGGACATATGTTTTCACTTTCTTCAAGTGAAACCTAGGATGGAATTACTATTGGGCTATAAAGTGTATGCTTAACCTTATATTATAGAAACTTCTAAAACAATTTTCGAAGTGGTTGTATTGTTTTATATTCCCATTAGTAATGTAATAGGACCAGATTTTTACCTTGCAGATGAAGATAATGCCCTATAGGATGGAGAAGCAACTATTGGGAGAAGACTCGGTCCCTGAACAGAACAGTGATTGCTATGATCTTTGATCGCTTACCTCCTTTCTATTCCGTTAGAGTGAGATAAACAGTGACATACCAAGGAGGAGAACGATGGGTTGTCTTTTCAGTGCAGGCACCAAGGAGTCGTACATTTTGGCAGAAAAGTTATAAATAAATCTGATTAAAGTCCAGTCTGGTTTTTTGCTCATCCTATGTTTAATTTCTAAAGAAAATATCTGTGATAAAGTTTTCCTCCCTACGAGGCAGACCACTCATATGCCCTGCCCTTGGTGTGCTTCTAAAATAAATGGCTAGCATGCCCCAGCTAATCTACCTTTTTTTTTAATACTTATCTATTGTTGGTCTTTTTCTTGAAAATACATAGATTTAAGATGTATATCCTTAGATTATTACTTTCTTAAAATCATACAAATACAAATATTGTATCAACATTTAATGTTACTGATTTTTTAAAAAAATCAAAGTTTAGAGTATATTCTCAAACATTTAAATTATGAACTTCAACTTAAATAGCCTATCACCTAGTTTTTATATTATAGATCCAGAATAGGTTTTATAGAATAAACACCTTTATAGTAATTTAGAGATACCTTATCATTAAAAATAAGACCTCTGTTGCATAGAAGTATTTCAGGCCACTATCCTGTCTGGCATCCTTAAGCAGTGGAGCCCACCCCAGCAATGCTTGCAGAAAGCCATTTCAGGGCTCATACAATATATGACCTCTCTGAAAGTCATCTCTCTTTCTTTTTTTTTAAGATCTTATTTATTTGACAGAGAGAAACACAACCAGAGAGGGAACACAAGCAGGGGGAGTGAGAGAGGGAGAAGCAGGCTTCCCGCCCAGCAGGGAGCCCGATGCGGGGCTGGATCCCGGGTCTCCGGGATCACGACCCGGGACGAAGGCAGTCGCTCAACCGACTGAGCCACCCAGGCGCCCCTGAAAGTCATCTCTTAACCTGACTGAAGAAACATCATCCATAGCATTTTACTACCTTGAACAAGGACTTGGATGCTTAGCCTCCTTTAATACTCTTACTTCAACCTTACAAATAAACAGTTATTTACTTTTCTATCTTCTAAATGTAGTTCTTCAGGACGGAGTCACATCTACAGACTGGATTAGTGTACTCACCAGGCATGGCACAAATGATATGAATGGAGGAAAGGAGGTATGAGAAAGTTCTCACAATTCCCTCTAGTTTGGGGTTATCAGACTTTGTTATTTGGGGTAGTTCTAATAACAGAGTAAAAATAAATTGCACAAAATACCTATGTGTCTCAAGAAATGCATTTGGTTACATTTCTTGTCCATGTTATGCAAAGACTTTCAGGACCACATTTGTGGTTAGAAAAGTTTCATTTATAATTCACAAAGAAATGAAAAGCAAACATCATAGAGGACTATGGGACAGCTCAGCAAGAGGTTATAAAAAAGGACTTATAAGATTTGAGCTTGTTCGACTGCCTTCAGCTCAGGTCATGATCCCGGAGACCTGGGATCGAGCCCCACATCGGGCTGCCTGCTCGTCGGAGAGCCTGCTTCTCCCTCTCTCACTCCCCCTGCTTGTGTTCCCTCTCTGGATGTGTTTCTCTCTGTCAAATAAATAAAATCTTTAAAAAACAACAACAACAACAAAAAAGATTTGAGCTTGTTTTAGGTGGTTTGGGGGAACTTCCAAGGACGGGGGGGCGTTATCCTAGATTGGATGCTGTCATGAAGCAAATATTTGGATTGTTTTTCTCTTTTTTTTCTTTCTTTCTTTTTTTTTCTTTTTTAAGATTTTATTCAGTTATTTGCCAGAGAGAGAGAGAGAGAGAGAGAGAGAATGCACAAGCACACAAGCAGGGGCAAAGGGAAAAGCAGACAACCTGCCTAGTAGGGAGCCCAATGCGGGATTCAATTCCAGGGCCCTGGGATAGTGACCTGAGCCAAAGGCAGATGCTTAACCGACTGAGCCGCCCAGGCATCCCAAATATTTGGATATTTTAATAGATCTTACCTAGAAGCAAAGACTTAGCAAAGCTAAACCAGTAATTGGTAAAGCAGAAGTAGTTAACTCATATACCAAGATGGGGAGATTGTGGGTCCTTTTTATGGTTTAAAGGTAATGCTTTTGCCGGTGTTCAGATATGATTATAGAACTTTTTTTTTTTTAATCAACCCATCGTAATCACAGTGTGGCCTTGTTAGCTATTAATGTTCTGAAAAGCTAGCAATATTCAACAGGGCATCAAGGCCTACCTATGACTACCTTCTGTCTTGTCCTTCTGTTTTAGTTTCTTATATCTGCAATGACTTCTGTCCTTATATTTTGGTTTCCTATTGCTGCCATAACAAGTTATCACAAGCATACAGGAATAATAAACAATTTTCTTACATTCGTATAGATCAGAAGTCCAACAGGAATTAAAATTGGCTTTGTTTTAGGCATATCAGTTGGGGTGGAACCAGTGTTTATTCTAATTGTCCATCTCACTACATAGAACAAGTACTTATCAGCCCCTGCTCCACTGAGTTAAAAAATTAAAGTTCTAAATATAATAGTGTACATGTTTGGAGTCTGAGTTAGGTGTGGTCAACAAACAGATAATTGTTGGTCAAAATGCATCTTTGTGAACTGTCAAAATGTCAGAATCTAGGCAGGTTTAAAAAAATAAAGATAATTACAGATACCAAGGTTTGGTGCAAACAATAAGTCAGTAAGTAATAGAATATTTAAAAACTAGAGGACATAGATTTTAAAGAGTAAGACAGATAGTTAAAGCCAACACACTTGATGATCAATAAGGAGAGACATGGCATTGATGAGCCTAGAGGAAAATTTTCAGTACCAGGAAGGTCTTTATAATAGAGATTAAGCTCTCTCCTGGTCCAGTGCCTGGCACATACAAGCTACCTAAATATTCTAGAATGTAATATAATATATACTTTAAAGGAAAAACTTATTCTGAAGTGCTAAGCTAGGATATGAGGGTGAAATTAGGTAAGTGAGATCATTTGTGACCTGTAAACCATGGCATATCATGCAAAGAAGAATAGCTAGAGAAAAATGCAGACAACACAAGTGATATAAAATAACATCAATTTCTCTCAAGCTCAGTAGAAAATAGTAGAATCTTGTCCCTTGTTTTAATTGGGCTATTGTTTTCTATTTTAGTTTGCATTTTTTTCTAAAAGGAAATGAAAAAAAATACATTAAAGCGACTTCCAGTTTCTGGTCTGGCATGTAAAGAGATTAGAAGTTGCCACTCCATCTTAATAAGTAAAAAGCTGAACAATTTTTTTTTTAATCAACAACTCTTTTTTTTTTTTTAAGATTTTATTTATTTGACAGAGAGAAACACAGCCAGAGAGGGAACACAAGCAGGGGGAGTGAGAGAGGGAGAAGCAGGCTTCCTGCCAAGCAGGGAGCCCGATGTGGGACTTGATCCCCAGTCTCTGGAATCATGACCTGAGCTGAAGGCAGTCGCTCAACCAACTGAGCCACCCAGGTGCCCCAATCACAACTCTCTTTAATCCATAAAAGAAATGAGGTCACAGGGCAAACCTTTGCCCACAAAATTGGAGACAGGAAGAAACAGAATCACAACTTACCTGAGCATATGAAACCCACCAGCAATGCTGGGGTAGGAAGACCTGAATGACATTGCCAAATTGCAGGAGGCTCAGTGTAGACAAGTCTGAGAACTAAAAACTCCAGGGGATCTAGTCATTGGAGGACCCTCACACTTTTGTTGAGTTTTACTCCTAGACTTTTACCAGGTTTCTATTTTTTGTTGGAAACAGTGAACATAGGTGAAAATCCTCTCCTGCTTCTGTCAGGGGGAGGAAACAGGAACCATTTTGAAATATGCCAGAGCACTTTGTTCTTAACAAGGTCTGGACTCAGGAGAAATACTTTTACCAGAAACTAATTTGCTGGGGTTTATAGGAATTTAACTAACCTGGAAGAAGGGAAATACCCTACTCCAGGGGGGCACAGGTTCATCAACCACTAATCATTGGATTATAGATGCCTTTCCTCCCTCTCACCCCTGCCCCCCACCCATCTTACCACCACTAAAGTCTTATTTACTGTAGCTCCTTTTACACAGTATGCCATGTCTACCTTTTAACAAAAAATTATAAGGCATAATAAAAGGCAAAACAACAACAACAACAACAACAACAAAACACTAAAACACAATTTGGAGAGACAGAACAAGCATCAAAACCAGATCCAGATATCACAGGGATGTTGGAATTACCAGACCAAGACTATACAACTACTATGATTCATACAGTAAGGGCTGGATGGGAAATGTAGAGATGGAAATTCTTTTTTTTTTTTTTTTAAAGATTTTATTTATTTGACAGAGAGAAACACAGCCAGAGAGGGAACACAAACAGGGGGAGTGAGAGAGGGAGAAGTAGGCTTCCCACCGAGCAGGGAGCCCGATGTGGGACTCGATCCCGGGTCTCTGGGATCATGCCCTGAGCCGAAGGCAATTGCTTAACCAACTGAGCCACCCAGGCACCCCGAGATGGAAATTCTAAGAAAGAGTTAAAAAGAAATGCTAGGAAAAAAGTACTATCACAAGTGACAAATGCCTTTGATAACCTCATTAGTAGACTGAATATGGTGAAGGAAATACTCTGAGCTTGAGGATATGCCAATAAAAGCTACCAAGACTGAAAAGCAAAGAAAAGAAGACTGCAAAGCAAACCAGACAAGAAAAAATGGAACAATATATCCCAGGACTAACAGACAACTACAAAAGGTGGAACATACACCTGAGGAGGGAAAAAAAGAAAGGAGCATAGCAATATTTGAAGAAATAAAATAAAGGCTGATAATTTCCCCCAAATTAACATCCAGCATCAAATAGCATGACTGTAGGACCCTCTAAGAACACCAAGCAAAATAAAGGTCAACTCAACTACACCCATCAAATTCCAACTGCAGATAAAGAAAGATACCTTAAAGATGATTAACTGACCCCAAACATTCTTCCCTTGCTTTTAGTAAAGTCCCCCACTATTTAATATTAACCTATCAGTTTCTTCCATAAAAGAAGTAGAGGAGATTTTTACTTGAGTCAATGCAATGCTTTGTATTACCATTAGGCATCACAGGACCTATCTCACAGGAAGATTTCAACAGTGAGTTTTATTGAAATGAAACTGGCTTCAGATTCAAACATACCTGAATTTAACTACTTTCTCAGCTTTTAACACCTTGACATTAAAAAATAACTAATTTTATTAAGGCTTAGTTTTGACCTCATAAAAATGATAGTATGTACTTGACAGGGCTATTATGAGTATTAGATTCCATGTATAAAAACTTGTGTAATGTTTACTTAGCAAAATTAGCTGCTCAGTAAATGATAGGTGCTATAATCATGTGTAGTGTAAGGTTATAGTCATAGAAAAAAATAAACAGAATTAAAAAATGTTTGCCTGGTGTTTGTTTGTTTTTTTTTTCTCAAACATCTAATCCTACCCAGTTTCATAAAACTCTTCAATCCAAACAATCTCAAAACAAGGCAGATACTAACAACACAAACCCACTTCAGTTAGAGCTCTTTCCTATCCTTGATTTCTGTTAGACCTACTTTCTCTCTAGGTTACAAAAACAAGAGTACTTTAGCCTTCCAAAAAAATTATTTGCTAATCCAGTAAGCCAAGGAATAAACATTAAGAGAATGAGAGAGAAAATTACAGAATTAAGAACAGTCCTATCTCTGGTCAAACTTGATTGCAAAACCTTCTTGGCCACCAAGACGAGACATTCCTCCTACCATTGGAAGCAATGGTCTCTCTCCTTGGCCTTCCTGGAAGTTTTCAAGGTCGGTAGCTTCAAGGCAATATGTCTCAATCCCGGATGCACTTTAGAACCAACTAGGGAGTTTTAAATAGACTTCTGTCTGGGCCCTGCCCTAAGTAATTTGGGGTTTAATTGATCCCTAGTGGGGCCTTGGAAGCAATGTTGTTTTTTAAAGCTCTCCAGGTAATATTAATGAGCCTTCAGTGCTGAAAGCCACTGTTTTAAGGTAAATTTTCACATGGTTTTCAGGCCAGCCCTGCTGTTTATCCCAAGGCCCATCTTCTGTGCTTGGGGTCAGGATTCACTTCCCCTATAGCTGCTACATTTCCCTCTGGGATTTACTCTGGTTTCCTGAAGTTAGTTTCTCTACTACGTTGCTTCTGAATTATTTCTCCCTTTGGTTGTGAGTCAAGCAAATTAATACTTGAGTATATTCCTCAATTATCCACTGATTCTTGGCATCTGGAAGTGGCTTCACTGGCGTGTGCTTCTCTGCATAGATGCAAACTCTGCATTTTTAAATGTTGATTGTTTCTTAAAGAAAGATCAGGTAGCTTTGAAATACGGGATAAAATGTGCACCCTCTTAAAGGAGAGACCTATTTAAAGCACTGTGCATATACAGACACTCAGGAAAAGCCTGGTAAACCAAATTGTTTTCTTTGCCTTGTTTTTCCTACTGTGCTGAATGTTTGTGGCCATGGAGTCCAGCTCACCAGTGCCACAAGTTATCTCTCCTCTACATTCTTCATATAACCTGTCTATACCCCCGCCTGAAAATGTCATATTATATTTTCTTATTTTTTAGTTACAGACTAGATCTTTTAAAAAATAAGATGTATATGTTTACTTATTCACTTACCAATTTCCTTTGTTCCCAAGAGCTGATCCTTTTTGGGTCTCACAGCAGCCCAATATTATGGCTATCACTGTTCTTGTACAGAACGAAAGGACTCTTACCAGAATGAAAGCAGGTTGCCTATGAAATAAAAAGGGTTGCCTTTATTCAAAAACAATTCATCATTTTTAATTGTAAATCGATCACCTTAAGATCACTTTTGGATCAAGTTCTTACTTTGCACTTCATAAAAATAATAGTCATATGTGCCTGAGATTTTTCTGTGCTAATACTTACACTAATACTTACACTATCTCTCCCCTTAATCTGTTTGCAAGTTCACTGCAGCATAAACGCAAAATTCACAGTTGAGAAACACTGTTGAGAAAAGTCCTAAGACTCACTATGGATAAAAATTTAGCTCTCCAATATGTACTTATTTTGTGATCTGTCTGTGAATAACATCTCCAGCCATTTCTCACAAGGTAGTGCATGGTTTCCCCTATGCACAATCTATCATTTTAGGAAACAGTATTGTCAGTAGAGAAATATGACTACTGCAAAACCATGCTGTTAAAACCAGAACTGAGTGCCAAAGTGGAAATTTCAATAGCATCATCCTCAATTTGTCTCTTTATATGTATATATTTTATATATCAAAATATCAAAATATATATATATTATATATATCAAAATTTTAATAATTAGCTTTTTTGGTGATGTAGTCTACCTTTTTTTTTTAATCTACTCTAACCCTCGATTTCCATGATATTTAAATTATATTAGCTGATAAATGTCATAATTTGAGGCTCCCCTTGTCTCACAGGAGACTCTAGGGACAAGCATCCAGAACTTTAGTAAATTACTGGTTACAGTCATTCAAAGAGATTTGTAGACAGAAGTCTTTACAAAGCTTTGATCATTAAGAGGCGTCTTTGCCTATCTATATTTATATTCATGCATATGGAATTATGGTGGTTTATAGCCTAAAGGTGACTTTTTTGCTTATTAAATTTATTTCAGCAAATGACAACCCTCTAGGTCTAGATGTTTTTAATTCTACTCCATGTGAATATAAAATGCTTTCTTTGCTCTGAATGACAAAGGTAGCAGTAACTGGTAGCTGATGTCTGCAGCTGTAATTCTCCCCCCCTTAGCTCCTGTTCCCTCAATGTCACTACCCCCGCTAAACACACCCCCAACACACACACACTACAGATGAGGGTAATATGTAGGCAGTCTCTGTTGACATAAATTAACTATCACAGCTGGGTGGCCCAATGGACATGGGGACTTCCTTCTCTCTACTACTGCCTTCTAGATTTTCCCTCCTTTCCCCTGCCTCTGCCATGGCCTCTTCCTATGTTAGCTTTCTGCTCAATTCTTAGCTCCAAGCAATCTCCCAAGCCTGGGCCCTGTCCCAAACCCACTCACAATGAGGCTCCTACCCCAGAGTGGCCATAAGTGATTCTTTAAAGTGCCTGGTCTAGGTTCCCTACACAAACCTAGACAAACCTGTTCCTGCCCTTATTATATCCACCCCTTGGTTGACAGGTGGTGCCCTAAATTCAGTCTGGATAGTTAAGGGATCCCAGAATAGGGGGATCAGTGGTGGGAAAGAAAGGCAAAGAGATAGCATGCAATAAAATTAACTTGTACGAAAGGATTTATTTTTTTCATTATTGTTTATAGTCCAAACCTCCAAAAATAGCTTAGAAAGGATTTCTGTGTTACATTTGAAGATGACCAAGTGTTGGAAAAACTTAATTATATTTATAGTTCATAAATTGGTTGAGGGTTGTGGGGAGGAGAAAACCCAGTTATAAGCTACAGGACATCAAAACAGAGAAACCAACTCTTGAGTTCAGTTGAAGAGGGAGCAAGTCATGGGTGAAGAATCACATAAAAAACAGTGCTACTCCCCAGACCTTTTGTCCTCCCACCTGAAGTCTACAATACCTCTAATACCAGTCTTTAGCATCTAGCATTAGTCTTAGTTCTGCCAGAAATCTATCTTGGGAGCCTGGAGCTGGAACTCTAAATTATTAGAAGATATGATAACACAGATCCAACACATTAGAGTAAAATGTGTTGTTAGACAACTAAATTAGAAGTTGATTTTTGTCCCTCTTATGAAGATTATCTTTTATGGGAATTTGAGTAGGGTATTATACTTCAAGAACACCATGACTTGGGATGCCTGGGTGGCTCAGAGGGTTAAGCCTCTGCCTTTGGCTCAGGTCATGATCTCAGGGACCTGGGATCGAGTCCCACATCGGGCTCTCTGCTCAGTGGGGAGCCTGATTCCCCCTCTTTCTCTGCCTGCCTCTCTGCCTATTTGTGATCTCTCTGTCAAATAAATAAATATTAAAAAAAAAGAACACTGTGACTCAAATTAGCTTCTGCAAATCTGCCTTTTTTTTTCACATAGCCAATTCTCAAGAAGTCCCAGATTTGAAGATCTCTGGAATGCAGAGAACTCTGATTTGATTTCCATGGAAAGGGAATTTAACCATTTCCCCACAGTATTTTAATAAACACTTAAAGAATAGGGAGGTTTCTTTCTGTGTAAGTGAAACATTGGTCCTTGAGTACATTTCTTTATCTGGCTGGGGATGAAGGCTTTATTTCATTCTATGATACCAGCCTGCTCATGGGATGTTAGGACAGAAGGGGGTGATAAAGAAACTGTGAAAGATGACAATGTCCCAAGATTGAAAATAAAGACTTTGATGAGGGTCTCATCAAACTGCTGTTTGATGAGAAATGCAAGATGTCTTCATGGACTTTTCTAGGTGTTTCAAAAAGGGAAACAGCCACCCCCTCCCCATTATAAACACTTCCATAATCACACCTATTATGGGCTAGGCATGGGGATAAAAGTCTACAAACACTGTCCTATTTCATCCTTACTAGAGTTCCATCAGGTTGGTTTTCTCATCCCTATGTTTCATTCAACAATACGGAGACACAAGGATATTTGTTAGTTTACCCTGAGTCTCATCACTTCTAGACAGCAGAGGTAGAATTTAGGCCTATTTCCAAAGTCCATCTTGTTTAAAGCAAGCACTGCTACCTTTCAGGGTCCAGGAAGGTAAATAAAATATGTACTTTTTGAAAACGTATTTATTTCTATTTTTGAGTTTTGTTTTGTTTTGTTTTTTTCTTCTGTTTTGTTTTGTTTTTTTCTGCTCTTGTTTTCAAAATTCCTTTTGGAAAGCTATAAACTTGCTTCAGCTAAACAAAGGGGTAAACAAGTTTCTTTCTCAATAAAAATGGTGGAGTAGTACCAGTCTTATAGTGGTTTCTGTTGCTAACGTACTGTGTGACTTTTGCAAAATGTGTCTTCAGGGGGGCCAGATTCTTTATATGTACTAATGAGGTTGGCCTGGAGATCTTGGAGTTTGGTGATGTTCCATGAGAAGAGTCCTCTGTCTCAGAAGTCAGGAAAACTGGAACTGAAAGGTGAACACTCAGCAGGGAGAGACTGTGGAAAGCTATAAATGTGATCCCTCCCTGACTTCAGTTTTCCTTCACAATTGGTATTCATTTGATTCAACCTTGGAAACCAAAGGACAGAGTGTTACACAAACAGCATCAGTGACCACTGGCTTACACATCAGGAAGAGGGGTGGGGGAAACTACATAAATAAATAGCCTAACATTGGAATTGGCAATTTTCTGGCCTTTGAAGTTCCCTAGATAGTGCCAATTTGGACCACATAGGGCTCAAGGGGTTGTAAAACAGCAAACCACAACATGGTGTCCACTTGAAGCTTTTCATTGCAGTGTGGTTGGCCAGAAGCTGACTAGCCAAAACTCCTCCACGTTAGAGCACAGCGAGGGCCATCTCTGGAAATCTCAACCACAATTCTTCACTCCAGGGTGCGCTTACAAGTCCTCTGGGTCTACCGTTTCCAAAGGCCAGAATAGGGATTTGTGTCCATCAATGTCAAGTTTTTTTAAGTCTGCTGCAAGATGCAAAAAAGGTTCAGAAAAGAAAGCAGAGTGTGTTTTCTTTAAAGTTGAATGTATTCTTTCAAAGGAGTGTCCTTTATTCTGTTTTTCTTTTTCTACTTTGGAACATGAAAATGTCCTTTCTCTTGTGAAATTATAGTGATATGAAATGGGAGATTGTGTACGGTATTTATTTTATGTTCTTTGCCTGGTAAGCCTGTATCAGGTTTCAAACTTATGTCAGAAATTCCACTGACCTGTGAAATAGAATACAGTGGGAACTATTGTGTTTGGGACATGCAGGAAGGATGAGACCTCTGGGATCCTCTGCTACATGAGCAAGGCTGCAGAGCTTAAACCTGAAGGAGGGAAACTCCTGAATGATCTGTACAGTCTGGAGATTTGAGCCATTTGCCCCAGATTTGAGTCTTTGGATCTCACTCTATTTCTACTGTCCCAGTGTGATTTTGATAGCCTTAGGGCAAAGCTCAATTTGCCAAGGACTAAAATAATAATAATAATAGTAAATAAAGTAAAAATTAAAAAAATAGCAAAGACTAATTTACAGATACTCAGCTTTAACTTTCAAGCCTCTATAAAACAGAATGTTATTCTTTTATTTCTTTGGAAGAATGCTCCTGACATCCACTGTAACCTGATTTCACTGGGTACTAATAATGATATGAGTAGAAACAGGAGGGCAGTGATAATCAAGCTCTCAGCTGCTGAACACATACTACATGCAAAACAGCTTTTCATGTATTTTCTGCTACTCTCATAACCACTGCAGGGCAGAAAAATGCAGCTCAAAGTGATGTGGAAAATGGTAGAAAACACAAGGATTTGGGCATCCCATAAATCTGACTACAAATCCGAGCTCATTGACGGCCTTGGACAACTAAATAAAGTTTTTTCCCCCTTCACATATAAAATGAGGCCAACAGTGATCATCCATGGAGTTGTTATGAGAAATGCATAGTATAACAGGTGTGAAGTAGTCCATTTATTGCCTTCTCTGTAGGAAGAACTCAATATTTTTCTAGATAACTTTATCAAGTTTATGATTTTTGTTGGTAGCAGAGCCGAGAGCTCCAGGCTCTGGATCACAGTCTATGATCCTTGCCATATAGCAAGAATAACTGGTTCATTGAGCAGGCTAAGCTCAGTGGGGCATAAACCTGACATTGCTGTGGTTGTCTCCCTTCACTACCTTTAAATATTCTGTCAAAGCTCCCTCTCTCCTCCCTTAATGGTAACTCAGGGAGATTTCACAGCATTAGACTCACAGATAAAAAAATGTCCAGTGAACTCAGTCTGGCCAGTTAAGAGTCCCAATATATCCCCTTCAGACTGTGACCTTGAAGGCCCTCAATGGCCATATCAATATTTGTTTTTACAGCCAAAGGGGAAAATGCCCTCCCCGCTCTGGCCAGCCTGTTGTGTGAGTGCTGAGATGTTCAGACAATACGCTAAAGATGAAGAGGAGCTAGAAGATGAGTTTAGGCTACACTGTACTGTATTCCTGCTGATTTGGCACAGTTCCTATCTCAATGGATATATTTTTCTTCTCTAATACTAAAGAACAGGACTACATTACTTGTCTATTGCCGTGCAACAAATCACCACAAACACAGAACTTAAAACAAAACACACTTGCTCTTTCACAATTTCCATGGGTCAGGAATCTTGGCATGGCTTGTCTGGATACTCTGACAGGATCTGTCAAGGCTGCATTCAATGATCAGCTGGGTCTGTATCTCATGTTCCACTGGGAGTGGACATGCTTTCATTAACTTTAAGACTGAGGTCTTCGATTTCTTGCTGCGCATCAGCCAGAAGCTCCCCTCATCTCCTAGAGGCTACCATAGGAGGTTCCTGGCCACACGGGCCTCCAAACATAGGCAGCCTACAACAAGGCAGCTTGCTTCTTCAAAGCCAGCAAGCGAGTAAGAGAAGCCAGCAACGTGGGTGCTAGAATCTTACATATCATGTAATTACACACATGTAATCACAAGCATCCTATCAATGTTGCTGCATTCTACTGTTTACAAGCAAGTCACAGGATAGAAATAAATCACACATGAAGTAAGAGAACTGTAAAAGGAAATGAATTTCCCGAGGTGCTACCTACGGAGAGTCCCCTAGAGTTTGTAGGTTACATGAGCATATTAGTTGAAATACAAGGATCCATTAATCCCTAGTGAAAATGTTGAGCTGAAAAGAAACTCAGAGCTCCAAAATGACCCCACCAAACTTTGCAGAACAATTTTGGGGGCATTGGAAATCATAGAATACCAGAGGAACCAATGACTTTCAATGAGTAAGTCTACATTCATATTAAACCTTGCCCCTGAGCCCATTGGATTGTGTTTCTTCTTCTGGGAAAGGACTTGCTCTCCTGAGGACATTTTGAATTTTCTAAGTCCCTCCACTAGGAATGGTCATGGTTTGCCAAGTTAACATGGTAGCTTTGTGCGACTGAATAACAGAAGGATATTGTAATATTTTGGATCCAGTACTGGATATCCATGCATATTTGATAGTTTAATTTTATTATTCAAAGTGAGTGTACAATAAGGAGTAAAGCTAGGGATGAGGAGATTTAAAAAGACCATAAAGAGGTATGGAGTTCTTAATCATATGAAAGTCACGATCACAAACCAAAGAGCATATGCCAGTTATCACATACATGAAATTAAGTGTAGAAGTGTTCACCCCTTTTTATAAAAAACAACACAAAACAAAACAAAAAAAACAAAGTATTTTCTATGCTAGGACATTTTTCTCTTTTGGCTACTAATATGACGACTACTCACCAATTCCATCATAAGAATTTTTCTACCTATCCCCTCCACCATCCAATTTTATAGATACGGTTTTCTTTCTATTTATACTACTAAGACAACACACTTCCTCTAAGGTGATATGAGCACCTATAGCTCTTCTGGATTTAGGGAAGGATGCATATTTCTGTTTAGAATTTTTTAAAAGGTTCTTTAGATAAGTGCATTTTTTTCTAATAAATATCTTTATTTAAATGAAAACTTAAATACAAATGAATTTTTGTCCAATTACAGATTTTTTCCCCCACAAATAAAACCACATATCAGACAAACAAAATTACTGTGGCAGAATCAGGCACCGATTCTTGGTTCAGAAAAAATGTGTTCTCTATATTTTCTAATGACTTGCCTTATCTAATTTCAAATAAAATTTTAATTCACTTTTACACTTCTTACTATATGTACTCCTGGCTGCAGATCTTTAAGTCAGATGGTTGAAAATAAAGAATAAGCTCTTAATTCTAAATTTAAACTGTCTTCCTCACTTAGCAGTTTATATAAAATAATGCAGTTAAAATACTACACAAATGTTACAAGTTTAACTTTTTTCCAGAAAGAGGGAATTCTTTGACATGTCTGAGATCTTAAGAAAATAATAGTAACAAAACATAAGAATGCAATATATAAGGATCAAAAACTCAGAGTGCCCTTGCATTTTCAACATTTAATTTTGGGTTAAAGCAAAAAGTTTGATGTGATGTGTTTTTAATTTGTGTTGCTTAAAATTCTACTTTTAGCAGCTCTGACTTGTATGTTAAGTCCAAATATTTTATTTTATTGTTCAATGATAAAAAGACCTACAAAACAGCCACTTGAAAGAAGACAGAAGTTACACTGGCATATGGTTTAATTTACAGCTCTTGTTCATTACCTTCATATGAAAATTTCAGAACACATGTGGCAAAGGCTTCTGAAAAGCAACCTTTAACCTGAACCTGAATTTAATATTCTAAAGTTATGAACTAAAGTATTTAAAGCTAATAACTTTCTCTACAGATAGCTTTTTAATGTAGTAGAATTCTACTATGTAAACTCTAGGTACAACTATCTTTTTAGCATAATAGAACACTTTGGATACTAATTAGAAAATTATAAAAAAAGAAAAGAAAAGAAAAGAAAGTTATAATCATCCAGGGACTGAAAAGACCGTAAGTTTTACCTGATTTGGCTGCCATCCAAATTCATTGTTTCTCCCTGAGTTATAGTCATCATTACAAAAAATGAAAGTTACGAAGGGAATCAGGAGTCATTGTATTCTGGTAACAAACAGTCCAAGAGAAGAATTAGGGAAGAAAGAAGAATTCTTCTAAAAATTAGAAGAATTAGGAAGAAAATGGAGTGGTACCTATCCCAAATTCCTAGCTCCTTCCAGGCAGAGTAAAGACAAAATTCCAGTGGTGTGGGTGGTCAGGAGTGCTCCTGGCTCAGGTGTTCGGGGCAATATGTTCTATAGCACATTGTCCATCCCTCAATATTGTCCATATTGTCTTCCTCTAGTGAAGGCATCCTATAAAACCTCGTTAAATCCCCAATCCAGCTATTTAGTTACATAGAAATCAATTAAATGGATGGGTAGATGGATGATAGAGAGAAAAGATGGACATTTACACATGCATACATATAGATGTACACACACACGTACACATATGTATTGTATCAGTTTGTCAATTGATGAATGGTAGTCTGCAAAAACGTATTATATTAACAATTAATTAATTAATTAATTAATTAACAGATAAAACTTCCCTGCTATTGTTTAGCATTATATCTTAAATTTATCCTGTGTAAATAGGCCTTCATACATATTTATCTTTATATATCCATCTTGCATATATTTCTGCACAGCTGTGTGTGTTTGTAGAGTAAGATAGGTATTTTTTAGAATGAGTCAAAGCCAATAAATTTTACATACTGTGGGAGAAAGCACTATCCTATTTAATCATTTATATTCATATTTGGAGTGAAAGAGTAAATGCAACCACAGTTAGGAGATTTAAAATATTATTAGAATGCTGCTCATAATTGAAAGGCTGAATCATAAATATCTACGGTACTGCTGGCCCACAACTGTTTTCCTAAAGCAACCACAGGTCCTCAAACTCAACCACAGCTCACCAAACAGGATTACAAGAGGCAGCTTAAAGTCCTTCTGTGATCCCACCACTCAGGCCACAGTTTATTCATTTAGAAATGAGAACTGGATACAGGTTGAATCAATTAATCTCTCCCCAGATTTTAGAACTTTAAACTCAGAGCCATCATCAAGTGGGCTTTCTTGTGCCATTTGAAATAAAAGTCGCTTTGCAGCGACAGAGAACAAAGCCAATGCATGAAGAGAAGAAATAAGAAAAGGATTATTCTGGGTCCATATTTCTTAGTCTCGGTTGCAACTCTGCACATTCTCGAGCTTAGTTGTTTAACCCTTCCTTGGATTCCATCAGAAAGTAAATTCTTCCTTTCCCAAAATGCACTCAAGATGCATCTCTGTTCCTTGCAATCAAAGAGTCATGAAAGACAATGATATTTTCTGCTTGGAAACAACGTCCTTGCTATTTTCCCAATGTAATTCTTGTTTGTCCTCTAAGTCTCAGCTGTAACCACCATTCATCTAGAAAATCTTTTCCAAACTGCTGGGTGTAGATTAATTTGATTTTCTATGTGCCAGATCCTGTACTGTTCCTAGAATTCCTATTACCACTCAATATTGTAATTTCTTCTTTTTTTTTCTTTATCTCATTTAAATACATTAAAGTAGGGACCACATTTATTACACTCACTCTTGTTTCTCAATGCATAATGCACCACCAGAGACATAAAAGACAATAAATAGGGTGCCTTGGTGGCTCAGTGGGTTAAAGCCTCTGCCTTTGGCTCAGGTCATGATCTCAGGGTCCTGGGATGGAGGGCTGCCTCAGGCTCTCTGCTCTGCGGGGAGCCTGCTTCCTCCTCTCTCTCTGCCTGCCTCTCTGCTTACTTGTGATCTCTCTCTCTGTCAAAGAAATAAATAAAATCTTAAAAAAAAAAGACAATAAATAATTGTTGAACAAAAGAAACAATAAAGGAAAGAATAAGAAAAAAGATGTTAGATTTTATATTCGTTTCCCTCCAATTCCTGAATTTTTAATGTATCAATTAAAATTTTAACTCAAAGCATAGACTGCCAAACAACTCATATATTTTATATTACTATTATAATAAAGCCAACTTTCCAAGTAGAAATACATGAGATGTTACCTTTTTATACAGCTGTTTTAAATATTATCTTTTTTTATAGATGGTGCCATTGAAAAGTATTAGTAATAGAGCTCTATATAGTACAACCTTAGTTTCCTTATATTAAATCAACTCCAAAATTACCTATACAGGTGAGAAGGCAAATTTCCTTTGCTTGATACTCTACATTTGTTTGAAAACCAAAACATAATTTATGCCTCTTAAGTGTTGGAGCGTTAACTCAAAAAAAGTTGTATGCTTTGTTTTTCAAGAAGAACAATGCTATTTTTTTCTTTCTTTCTTTCCTTTTTTTTAATAGAACAAAATATGCTCAGTTCCCATGAGACTAACAGTTGTTCTTGACCCCTAGGAGGAGCTGCCCTTTCGGTGAACAGTTTGTCTTGATCTGAAGCCAAGAAAAATATTTGTACTTACAAATCTTTGCCTCAAATACTTCATATTTTTAGAACCTCTTGGGGGGTCTTTCAATAGTGTTTTGAATTACTATTTGAGCAGTGTTTATGGTGGTATCTTTATAAACAAAGGTTGTAATGGTTGTTTCTCAGTGGTATAATCTAATAAAATGTCATGGGTTTCATTGTATTTTTAAATGTCACCTGCATTTCTACATACCCGTATATATACAGTGATTTGATTTTTTGGTAAGATTGTATTTATTTATTTATTTAGAAACACAGCTAGAGAGGGAACACAAGCAGGTGGAGTGAGAGAGGGAGAAGCAGGCTTCCTGCTGAGCAGGGAGCCCAATGTGGGTCTTGATCCCAGGACCCTGGGATCATGACCTGAGCCGAAGGCTGATGCTTAACAATTGAGCCACCCATGTGCCCCAGCGATATGATTTTATTCTTCTGTGGTTCACAGTTACTTACTCACAATGTGTAATTAGACATTTATGTTTAGGCAAAGAATAATAACCTGTTATGATTTTTCAAATGTAATATTCTGTATGAAACAAGCTGAGGTGTGAGTTTAATGTAGATTACCTAGATTTATTCACACTTACTTAAACCATAAGCTCCCCACTTCAGTTACCCTGGCACAAGTTCTTATATATACATTACTTGTCTCCTGCCAATTTCCATAGGGATACTATAAAAATGTTAATTCAGTCTACAAATCACATTGATATGTTCAGGAAAATTGAATTGTGCATGTCAATGTAACATAGGCCTGTGTGGCCTATTTGCACAGGATGGATTTGAGATATAATGCTAAAAGTATAGCAGGAGGGTGTTTATGTTTATTTATTTTGTCCTTTTTTTTTTTTTTTTTTAAATACACTGCTTCCAGGCCACTACAAAGCAATTGACAAATTAAGACTATTGTACCTGAGTAACCACTTTTTCTTAGATTTAGGACTAAAACCACTCCTTGGCAAACTTCACATTCCCATCAGCGGGACAAAAAGAGGGAAGCCCAGGTGCCTTGTACCACAGATGAACCATATCCACATTCCTCCTTCCTTCATTCACAGCCTCTCCATCATCCCCTGCCAGAGACCATCAGAACTCTTTTCACTGAACTCTCATTTGTGTCTCTGACAGTCACCACACACAGACCCAGACTTCTAGGTCAACCTTAATCCATTGGACTCCCACCCACATACAACTGTTCATCTTTTTTTTGACTCTTATCTTTCAGTTCTTCTCAGTTATTGAGACCCTTTCTATGCATCTCTGGGACTCCAGATCAAATCTCAGCAAAATTTCCTCCAAACTCAAATTCTTCCCCAAGCCACCTAGTTTCCTTAATGTTTCAAAGAAGCATTCAAGCCCACTGACGGCATTGATTTTCTTGTAGCTCTCTCCAATGGTAGCTGTTTTTCTCTAATGTCTTTACCACTGGGCAGGAGAATTGGATAGGTCTCCCCTTCTTACTCTCTCCAATCCCAGATTTTGAATTTCATGTAAAAATTGCACTTTTTACCATCCCACTTTGTTTTATGATTTACTATACAACCCCAACTTTATACTTTGGATACTGTAAACCCTGAGCCCATTGCCACTCATTCCATTGTTACTCTTCTCATAATTCTAAATGAACTCAAATTCATGGGCTGATCCTTTCAGTGTCTTGAACTCCCATTTATTTGACCTTTTCCCCTCTTCTCTCTCTCTCTCTCTCTCTCTTTTTTATTTTATCTTCTCTCTCTTGCCATAGCCACTCAATCGCAAGCACATGTGATCATTTCTTTGAACCTGTCATTACTAATCACTGTAATTGTTTCATAGTATCAACCTCAGCTAATGTACTAACAAACTCAGTCTTTTCAAGTCACAATTTCAATGCGAAAACCCAGCTCCCAACATTCCTTTTTTTTTTCCTACAAGAACCTTCAATCTTTGAATACCACAAAATTTTCACTATCTTCACCTCTATCTTATCAGTGCTCCCTCATTTTTAATTAATTGACCAATCATTAAAATACTTCTTTGATTATACTCTCAGTTTCTTTTTCCCTGTTCTGTTTTTGAGTACTGCTGAGGCTAAACGATAGCTTTGCATAAATCCAACCCTCTATGCACTACATGCCTACACCCATCCTGGTGAACATAGTGGAGAAAAGTAATGTCAAAAAACAGAAAACAAAATCAATGCATGCATAAATCATGCAGAATAATGTTAGTTTAAAACTATAGCCATTGATCTGCAGTGTTTCCAGGAAATCATACAAGTGCATAGTCCATTCCCTCATTTTCTCCGCTAGCTATTTCACAGCTTCTCCTCTCAAGCCACCACAGTTCTCACCTTTGCTAATTCACCTCTGTGTTGGTCTGAGTTCTTCACAGCAACAGAACCAATAGCATACCTGTGTTATTATAAGGAATTAGAAATCATGCAGTTGGGGAGGTTAAGAAATCTCACAGACTACAGTCAAAAAGCTGGAGCCCCAGAAGAGCTGATGGCATTGTAGCCCTTGTCTGAGGCTGAGTCTGGTGGCAGGAGAAGACTATTGTCTCAGCCACAAGATAGGCAGAGAGAAAGCAGTCTTTCTTACTCAATGTTCTATTCTACATAGGTCGTTCATGGATTAGATGAGGTCCACCCACATGGGGGGAGGCAATCTGCTTTACTCAGTCTACCAATTCAAATGTTAATCTCCTCTAGAAACACCCTCAACGACACATGCAGAAATAATGTTTAACCAATTTCTGGAAACCCCATGATCCGGTCAGGTTGACACATAAGATTAACAACCATATTTTGTTTCTTCCTTCAGAAGAAAACAGAAACAAGAGAAAGAGCCCCTATAAACTTGTACCACCAACAAGACTGTGGCAGAAAACTGTCTTTATTTCTGTCACATTTGGATGCTACATGTGCTATAAACCGAGGCAAGCCCTTGCCATTATACAATAAATCACATCTATCCTTGCCTTCTGAAAGGCATTGCTTCAGCAATTTTCTCTGCTTTTTTTTTTCTTAATCATGTATTTTTCTCTCTAAAGCAGGTCATTCCTATACTCATTCAAACACACACTTATTTCTCTCTTAAAACAATAAAACAAAACTCCTTTAACCCCATTTCCACACTAGTATCTGAAATTCCACTCACTTCTGTTCTTTAAAGCCAGAGTTGTCAATCACCATCTCCAGTTCCCTCTGTCCTACTATCACTTAAATCTACTCTGACAAGATTTTGCCCCTATTCCTTCAGTGAGTATGCTCTGCATAGGTAAACCGACAGTTGGTGCTTGGTCCTTGCCTAGCTATTCCCGAAACACTCATTCTTCCACAGTACACCTGCCTGGCTTTCCTTCTACCTCACTTCTTATTTCTTAAATCAGATGTGGGTGGAAAGTCCAAGTATGACCCATCCTCAGGCAAATCGCTTGTCAGCTGTGAAACTGTGAAACCAACAGGTTTGTATGGTTTTGAAATACAATGGCAGGACAGGCATAGAATGGACATTATCATTCCAAAAGGAAGAAATAGGAAAGAAGAAGCAACATTTCTCAGCAAGTCCAAAACCCAATAAAGCAAATACCATTAGAACATAGAGCTTAAAACTAGTCCTCTTGGCCTTGATGCCCTGCCCTGTGGGCCCACAGGAGCAGTGGTCCTGCCCCTGCCCCTTTGGTGGGCAGGGATTGCACTCCTAAGATTTGGGGAACCCTGCACCCATGGCATCTCTGTGCCTGGGATCTGTCCCTGTGGTAGTTCTCTGCCTGGACTCTGTAGCTCTCTGTGCTCCTGAGTACATGGCTCTACCAGGGACTGTATTAAAATCAATGAGGCACTTGTTAAAAATGCAAATTCCAGTGGGTCTTTCAACGACCTACTAAAGCAGACTCTTTGGGGACAGGGCATGACAATCTGTATTTCTAAAAAGCAGTGATTCTTTTACTCCTAAACATTTCAAAAATACTGACCTTATCAGCCATCCACCCCTGCCCCCTGCTTTTCTCATTCATTTCACTCCAGCCATGCTGGATTTCTCCCCTTGAACTTGACAGGCTCTATTTTGCCTCTACGTCTTTATACCTGCGATTTCCTCATTAAGACATCGCCAAATATCCACCTTGCTAGCTTTCTCATTTCTATCCGTCTCTACTCAAAAATTACCTTCTAAATATGCCCTTCTCTAGGCATCCCATTTAAAATGTTAACCCTCTCCCCACCTATCTGTTACAGAACCTGCACTGGATCCTGGTGGAAAAACCAAGCAGCACTCGGAGACTTTGGAGGATCTGAGGTTTATTTAACAGCGGCGGGCTCAGAGGAGACTGTTCCCCAAGGTCTGAGCCCCGAGTACAACAAGCAAGGAGGGTACTTTATACCCTTCTACTTCCCCATACTTGGTACTTTTGGGCACGCATGGGGAACAGGGCAGGGAAAAACCCGGAGGGCTTTGTTACAGAGACTGGAATTCTCTTGCTTGTTTGGTCAGCTATCTTAGAGCACAGTTTCCCTCCATCATATCCACAGTCCAGTTCTTTACTTACTCCCTCTCCTAAGCACTCATCACTATCTAACTTACTCTATGTATTTACTTACCCATTGCATTTCTTGTCTGCCTTCCCCACTGGAAATAACATCTCCAGAAGAGTAGGGATTTTGTATGTTTGGTTAGTTATTTTACCCCAATTATCTAGAAACACAGTGGAGGTCATTAGTAGTTATTCAATGAATGACCTATTAAATGAGAGAGTGAATAGCAGATGTTAAGATAGTACCTAACTTTTGTTTGAGGAAGCCACTGAAAAGAAAAGTGACTTAATTTTATTCACATGTTCTATATAGAAATCTATGAGTCAAATAGCTTAGGAAGCTTCCATAGTCCTAAAAATCTACAGGGCAATGTTTCTGAAATGTTTAGGAGTAAAAAAAAAAAAAAAAATCACTGCTTATTAAAAATACAGATTGTCATGCCCTGTCCCCAAAGAGTCTGCTTTAGTAGGTCTTTGAAAGACCCACTGGAATTTGCATTTTTAACAAGTGCCTCATTGATTTCAATACAATTCTTTAAGAAACTGCTGTAGTTTCAGAAGTGATTCAAACTGAGTGACTTATGTAAATGCAGAGTGGATAAAAAAACTCTTCATTATAGTTAACATGCTGAGTTAAAGAAAATGGATCTGGTCTACATTTCTGGTATGCATTCTTCTCGGGAGAGAGTTTAAAGTAGAGCTGCAATTTGCAAAACACACTACAAAAACTCAGTACGCATTCATCCTCAGGGGACATGAAGATTTGGCCTTTAAAAGTCAGATCTATGCCAAAGCTTTCATGGAAAAGCAATTGTTTCTTTAAAACTTTTATTTATGAATACCGTGAAAAACTTCAACCCACTGGCTACAGAAAAGATTCCTTGGTTTCTGGTGCCTATGAAGAGCAAATTCTAGTCAGACATGCAGCATTCCATTAATAGAGAATAATTCCTTTATCTTGGATCGATAAAGAACTAAGCTCATAATAACCACCATAATTGTGACACTCGGTTCTTCTCATTGCTTACCTGATTTCCCATGGACTTCTGCCTGTAGCAGATACTTTGTTGTATGTTTTGTTCTGAAGTAATTATCTAACTCTGATAGATGACATTGTAATAGATGTTGTCTCATCAGCATTCAGAACTGTTCTCTAGCTTGAAAAGAAACAGAGTAAAGAAAAGACTTCTTAATTACACTCTGTTCCCACTCATTAATTGACCTTTCTTTCAAATAACCATAAATCAACTGACGTGGTATACATTGCAGATAAATTAACAAATGTCCACATAACATAGTTTGTCTATCAAGAAAAATTTGTTTATTTGTGATCATTTCAGTTTACTACCAGTATCTGAGGGTTAGATTCTATTAATATCACAAATAGAAAACAGAGTTTTTATTTTTCTTGTTATTTATAAATGTATTAATCCAAAATAAATAATCTCTTCCTCCAAAATTCCAAAGTCAATATCCTGTTCCTCAATAGTTCTCTTAGTCTAGATCATTTCAGATATAAGAAGGAGATTACAGATAGACTAAGAGGGTTTCTACTGTGTGTTTTTATGGTTTTAACCAGCTGTGACATTCTGAACTTAGCAGAAATGCAGGCTGAGATATAAACTAGTTTAATATTCACATTTTATTTCAAGAGGGACTTCTGGAACGCACCATAGACAGAATCTATTTTGACACTATCTTACGGTACCAGATTCTACCTACCAAGATTTGAATCCTAGGCTATTAGTTGGCATATAATTGATTTTAACAAAATAAACAAAAATAAAAACTTCTCTTGTCTCTTGGATTTAATAAAACTCCTACAAGAAAGAAGAAAATCAGTGGGTAGAATAAACCTGACACCAGTGAGATTCTTCACACAGGTGCTCTTCTCTTCTCTGCCCAGGCCAGGACGTACAGAGAGCTGAAGGTCTAGAGGTCAGTGAACTATTTCCTGTTGCCTTGGGGAGATAGAAAACCAGCAGAGAAAGATCTCATTTGAACAAATCAACAAATCAAGATTTTTGTGTGTGTCTATTACAGAAATTAAAATATGGAATTAATACTTTGTCATTAAGTAATACCTTTATGTTTTTAGACATACTTAGTGATGACAATAGCATGTCATGATCTTTTTAAACGTTTTAGCTAAAAGGTATTAGAATAAAATATGACAGAATGTGAATCATTGTTAAGCTAGGTTTAAGGTGGTTTATTATACTCTGTTCTCTTCCTTCCTTCATATAGAAACTATAATAAAAGTGTAGCGGTAAAAAAATTTTCCCTTCTACCCTTTTAAGTTCTTTTGATCGGTCTAATACTCCAAATGACATAATTATAACAAATTAACAGGAGAAAAACAAATTTTGTAGATAGGGACACCCCATAAAAATATGAAACCCAAAAGGCAGTCAGGTAATTGAGGCTTATTCACATTCTGAGCTAAGGAAAGGGTTAAAGATCTGGGGATACAAAGGAAGGCCTGTCACAGTAGGGCAGACAGATTTGGAAATCAATGGTTGTTCTATTATGCAGATACAGTTCTTGTTTCCAATGTAAATTTAGGGAGTTAAAGGAGAGGTGAAAGAACTTTGCCTGAATCTGCTGGCTTTTGATTGCCTTTAACTCAGAATAATTCTTACACAAAAGACATACTTTGGGGTGGTAAAATCTACTCTCATTCAAAAACATGAAAAAAAAAAACCCAATATAAAACAAGACAGCAATATTTAGAACACAGTCTTTACTTCTATAGAAAAGTATTTTATTCCCTGTAAACATCCCTGTATGTACTTGGCTACTCTTTTGCTTTGAGTAAAATGATCTGGTAACCTGAAAAAGTTCTGTGAAGAAGTAAACTTTATATTTCCAGAAGATGCTGGGCTTTATATATATATATGCGTGGGATATCACGTTTTACCTTCTCTGTAGAGTATAAGAAGATCAGTTTCTACCAAAAAAAATTGTTCTCTGATTCTTCATACTTTGTCATTTTCTCCCATCTTTAGCTCATGGAATAAATATCTAGTTTATTTAGGTCATGCATCTAATCTTCTGAATTCTAATATCAGTGAACACAAGAAAATATTGTACCGATTTTATTTGAAATATACTTATTTATCTATAGAGCATACAGAATTAACAGCCATATCTTTATGATGAAAATATACACATTAGAATAGAGATAGTGTAGGTTGTTGAATTAGAAAAACAGCTCATTTATGTAGTTGTATTCTTATGAAGGGTGCGTTATGCCTTATATCTCTAATAGCCACCTGGATTCTGTACACTCACTTGCTAGACACTAAAAAGTGAAAAAAAAAAAAAAAAAAAAAAACTAGCAGCCCTCCTATGGCCACCCTGAAATCACAAGGCCTCTCTCTCTCCATGCCCTCTGGGAACGAGAGATTATGGCCATTAGGCTCCAGGAACATGGCCATTAGGCTCCAGGAATGTGGCTAATGGCTCTGGGAATGTGGCTAGGTAACCACACCAGGAGCCCCCTACCCGACCAGATGACCCCAGGAATGTGGCTACGTTGAAAGACTCACCCTCCCCCTTTCATGCTGAGTGTTGCAAGAGAAAGTGCCCCTCTGTGGTTTCGCTTAATAAGCGCGGGGAACCAATCAGATCATGCTGGTGTTCAAATTTGAATGTTAGCCAATAAGAGTCCAAGTACCGCAAAAAGTCCCCAACTTGTTTGTGCCTGTCTATAAAAAGCTGTAAAATCTGCTGCACTGGGCCTCTTAGCGTCACCGGTAACGAGTACGCAGAGGTCCGGGTTCGAACTCGCATTAAACGACCCTTGCCCTTTGGCTTTGACTCTGGACTTTGGTGGTCGCCTTTGGGGGGGTCTACGAATTCGGGGCATTTCAGGTGCACACATTTATCTTCTTCCAAATCCTTAATTAGCTAATATTGCTTGATACAGTTTCCAGATATTAAAAAATTGTGTAATTGTTTTCCAGAGTTAAAAAATTCAAGTAAAAAAAAAAATGATCAGGTCAAATTAATTACAAAAAGTCCTGAATATACCTGTACATATTTACATTTATAATGTAAGTAATGCCCATGAGCATTAAACAAAAGTAGTTGACTTTGTCTCTGAGGGGGAGCAAAATATGCAACCCTCAAATTTGCTACTTTGGCATATGAATTATTTTGAGCTGAAAGTGATCAACTCAAAAAAACATTTTACCTCTCCCTTTAATTACCACAAAGAATTTAGATAGGGGGCTTGACTCATGGAGAGATCTATTACCAGAGACAACTTTTTATCTGAAAGACCTATCTGAATGGCAGGGCAAACATCTAATTACCAAACATCTGCTCTTCTTATTCTCCTGTGAAATATCCTCTTTCCCTTTGAAGTCACAGGCTCTACCTCATTCCTTAATTCAGAATGGTTTATATGTCTTAACTGACCAACTTTTCCTTGGATCTCATATTTTAATAGGATTCCCATACATATGTAATTAAATTTGTTTTTCTCCTGTTAATCTGCCTTATGTCAATTTAATTAAGAGCCCATCTAAAATAACCTAGAAGGGTAGAGGAAAATTTTTTTCTTCCCTATACCTCAATATAATTTAAAGTAAAAGCCATATGTTTTTGTCTCATCCAAACTTCACTCAATCATGTATACTTTGAGGGAATAACAGAAAGGTTATTTGGAGGTAAGAGCTCCAAAATAATTCAGAATTGTATTTGTCAATACTTCTAGATTGGAGCTATCTTCCAAGAACTAAAAAATAAGATGAGCTGTTCAGAAGCACACACAATTTATGGTTTAAGCAGGACCAATGACAGCATGTTAGCATGACGATGAGAAAGAATTAAAGTCTCATATATGCCCCTTGAAGAGGGAAAAAGTTGCTTGGAGTGAATTAATAACCTTCAATATTTTATAACTGAAGTCAAAGAACAACTTAAAAATCAGTTTTTAAAAAAGTAAAAGGATTTTTTTTCATAAACATTCCCATAAAGATCTTAAAATACTGTGAAACTAATTTTTCCTCCACAGAGAAAGGAAACACCTGTCCCTATGGGTAAAATAGTGTCTAATTCTCACACTGTCTGAAAATTGTCCAAAACATAAGTCAATTATATCCTAAATTTTTAATAGAAAGTGAATTTCTCTGAAGCTAAATAAGCAATTTTTTAAATGCTACAAATGATAGTTTTGAAACGTGATTTACAAGATTTTAAGTGATTTTAAAATCAAATAGATTTTAAATTTCCACTCACCCATTCATATCCATGCAAATATATCTTGCTCCGTGAGTACTTAAGTTTTATCCATCTGATCTTTTTATCCCTATAAATAATTAAGGGTACAATTGGGAGAGAAAATAAAATGAACAGTCTTTATTCCAAATGCGGGTTATTGAACATTTCAAAGTATTATGTCCATCACATATGGCTATAATTGATCATAATGGTGCTATTCATAGTTAACACTTGCCACCACTTCCATGCTTCAAGAGGTTTATATCTCAGCTATAAACATTTGCTCTGTATTGAACTAGATGTTGAAGATGTGAACCTTTGAGAAATCACTTTGAAATTGAAAAAGAACAATCATCCTAGACTTTTTTCTTATAACATTATATCTTTACAAAAAAGTCACCAGTATGTTTGAATAAAACATTTTTTTAATTGTATAAGAAATCTTTAAAGCAAGATTTGGTGTAACAGTATTGCACTGGAAAAAAAAGTGACATAAATGAAGAAATTACTTTGTCTGTGTGTTTTCTCAGGGTTAGTTCGCCATACCATCCCAGTAGCGATATACTCATATCGTACCCCCTGAAGCCATTTGATTCTTTCAGGTACTTTATATCTAATTCGCTAAAAGAATTTTTCTTATTAATTGCTTATTGGCTTTCCATGTATACATGCTCAACAAACATTTAATGTCTAGAATAACTTCAACATTGGTGATAAGAGTTTAATAAAACACTACCCTTATTTGTTTATGATATGGATAAATAAACCAATATTTATAAAATAGACCTTAATGCCTGGTATGTGTGAGTACCACAGTAAATGTTTGTTACACACACACACACATACCCACTATATTATGTATATATAATATATATATATTATAATATGGTGCTCTGTCGAAGTAGTTGTTAAGTCTGATTCAACAATCAAATAATAATTTTAAAATTTTATAAAAGTTTTTGTAAAGTTCAGATGGTTCAAAATGATTTATATTTATGGACAATCTCAGCAGTTTTTGATGTAGCTTCTGAGGTTAATCTATAAATCAAAGTGAAATGCCCAAATTCCAAGACCCCCCAAAGACGACCACCAGAGTCCAGAGTCAAAGCCAAACAGCAAGGGTCGTTTATTGCGAGTTCGAACCCGGACCTCCGCGCACTCATTACTGGTGACGCTAAGAGGCCGAGAGCATACTTTTAGCGCAGCTTTTATAGGTAAGGACAAACAAGTTACAGATAAGTTGGAGAATTTTTACAGTTACAAGCACACGATTGGTTGACATAATCCCTAGTTTGCTGGTTGCCTTACGACCGGCCTTGGCCCCCCAGCAAACCTCCCAACAAGGCACCAGATGGTCACATGGGGGCTCCGGGAATGGTCACATAGCCACATTCCTGGAGCCGGATGGCCATTATCTCTTGTTCTCAGATCTGAAGGTGCAGAGAGGGGCTGTGTGGTTACAGGGTGGCTATAGGAAGGCTGCTAGTGTTTTTCCACTTTCTTAGGGTCTAGCAAGTGAGTGTACAGGTGGCTGTTAGAGGTATAAGACATAATGGTCCTGATTCTATTTCTCACACTTCTCAAAAGGTGGCAAAATCAAATGTTCATAGAAAACATGTATGTAACAGAAACAGATGATCTAAGACAAGGAAAAATCTGGAGCTGAGGGTGCTAGTGGAGAGCTTTCTGAATAAACCTGAACACACCTGTCCCACTCAAATTCATTTGTAATCTGAAAACTTTTAAAACTTCATTTATGCCAGACCAAACTGGTCCACATGGCTGGTTGGCCCATCTGCCTACACCAAGCCTTGAATATCTATTAAGAATAATACATATGTTTAATATAATAATACAGTATGTTTTTAGATATTTTACATGAGAATTATCCTCAATTTTGGTCTTTCCTTTTTTTTCAGTAGTTGTTATCTGCAATTTATTTATAAAGAACTATATACATTTGCCAGTTTAAGCTGAACATTTATTTTTAATGGAAGTAATTGCTAAGCGAGTTAGAAAGGTGGTGTTAAAAACTGAGATTTAACAGACATGCAGACATGGCCTTATTAATAGTACTTTATTGAAGGGTTCATGGTTGATGGTTCAGAAAATCAATTTAGTTAGTTCACTTAAATCCACTGGATTCTGGGACCTAAATAAAATTGACCGTACTCAAAAGAATAGACAGCAATAAGAATAGCTACTCTTTATTGGTCACCAAACATAAAAGCCAAGCACTATAATAATTACTTTAAAAACAGTGCTTCCATTTATTTGTGTGTGTGTGTGTGTGTGTGTGGTAAAACACATATAACAAACTTAGTCATATTAATCCACTTTTAAGAGTATAGTTCAGTAACGTTAAATACATTCACATTGTGCATCCAATTTCCAAAACTCGTTTCATTTGGCAGAACTGAAACTCTACCTCCTCCTTAAAAAACACATTCCCACTTTCCCCTTCCCCCACCCCCTGGCAAACAACTTTTTGTTTCTGTGAGTTTGACTCTTGTAGATACGTCATGTCAACCTTAAAAATAAAATAGCCAGGTATTTTACTAGCAAATGAGTTTATTCATGAATAGCAGAAGAATCTCATTTAAAACAAGCAAACTATGGGAACCAAAGTTAAGTCCAAAGAGATAAAGGAAAGGTCAGCTTTAATTAGGTTTTGGGTAGGATGAAATTAGGGAGGGTTGTCTTGAAAAAGTTTATTGAAGAACAAGAATTTGAGGCTTTTATAGTTTCTCATTGGCTACAAACTGTGGTTAGTGCATTGCTTCTGGGTTAGGTAAAGATCTTCCTTTTTGTAAAAGCAAGAGATTAAAATTCCTAGGTGAAAAAATTGTCTTCCGTTGTCAAAACCATTCTTCTCTCCCTTCTTTTTCCTAGTTATATAAGCTGCAATGAGTGTATCTGCACGAGAACTCTTCTTCCAGGACTTCCAATTCCCATTTCAAAGAAGGTTCCTGGGGTGCCTGGGTGGCTCAGTCATTAAGTGTCTGCCTTCGGCTCAGGTCACGATCCCAGAGCCCCGGGATCAAGCCCCACATCGGGCTCCCTGCTCGGCGGGAAGCCTGCTTCACCCTCTCTCACTTCCCCTGCTTGTGTTCCCTCTCTGGCTGTGTTTCTCTCTGTCAAATAAATAAATAAAATCTTTAAAAAAATAAAGAAAGAAAGAAAGGTTACATTAAGCAATTTTATACTCATAAGTGAAATTATGAGTACTGAGTTATTCCACTTAGTGTAAGGTCCTCAAGATTCATTCATGTTATTACATTTGGCAGGATTTTTTCTTTTTTAAGGTTGAATAATATTCCATTGTGTCTGCATATACCACATTTTGTTTAACCATTCATCTACTGAGGGACACAAGTTGCTTATATTTTATGGCTATTGTGAATAATTCTGTTGAAGGCAGCAAAATAGGCCACCCCTAAATGTGTCTTTCGGCATACGATTTTTGGGGTGTGGGGCTGATTTTTTTTTTTTTGAGACACAACAGATATAGAAGGAGATCTGAAAACAGAGGAGAATTTAATCTTTAGTAAAGGAAATTTACACTTAATAAAGAACATCTCCATTTGTAAGTGTGCCCCCTCTCTGTACCAGGAAGAGAAAGATGAGTAAAGCCAACAAAATGAGTAAAGAAACAAATAAAAACAAATAAACCCAAACTCTTAATGGAGAAGATTGGACTTACTCTGCATAACAAATCCTACCCTGGTTTAGCAGTTTTCCTGGTCACTTCTCTGTAACTGGCCTCCCCACACCTTTCTCTTTTTAGTCTTTAGCTGAACTCAGTATTTAAGCCTGAATCCTAAATGAGAGTTACTCATCTTTCCTTGGGGATCTCCCTTGTATGTTTGAAGTATACCTGTTAACAAATATGCATGTTTTTCTTTTATTAATCTGTCCATGCTACAGCTGAGAATGAAGAGAGAGATAGAGAATATGTTTTTTCTCCCGACACTATGAACATGAGTCTGCAAATATGTCTTTGAGATCCTGCTCTCAATTATTTTGGGTATATATGGAGGAATAGAATTGATGGATCATACAGTAATTCTACTTTGAATATTTTGAGATGCTACCATACTGTTTTCCATAGCAGCTACATCATTTCACATTCTCCTCAACTTAATTTTAAAATAATGATGCAAGTCTGCTATCCTTATGTTACAGTTGAGAGATTGAGGCACAGACAAATTAAGAAACAGCTTTCAAATTTAGTAAAGGACAGCTCCAAGATATGAAATGGGTTACTTATTAAGAATGGAGACACCAGGGGGTACACCTGGGTGGCTCAGTTGGTTAAACATCTGACTCTTGAGTTGAGCTCAGGTCAGGACCTCAGGATTGTGAGATTTAAGCCTGCTTGGGATTCTCTCTCTCCCTCTGCCCCCTCCCCTCACCTCTCACTCATGTGCACTTGTGTACATGCTCTTTCTCTAAAAAAAAAAAAAAAAGTGGAGACATTGGATCCCATGCATACCTGAGTTCACATCCCAGGTCAGCTCCTGAAGGCTTAAGAACGCTTGGACACATTGCAGAGGATCTGAAGCCTCAGTTTGTGCAGTTATTAAGTGAGAGCGATTATCTCATACGATGGTTATGAGTAGATTATACAAGACTGGCTATGAAATATATTCATATATAGGTTAGGAAAAGCATGTTTTTCTTTTACTTTTTTTAAGTTCTTAACTGAGACTCTTGTAACAAAAGACAGATGAATAAAAGAAAAGCATACAAATGCATTTAAGTTTAATATAACACAAGAAACTTCATAAAGAAATGAAGATCCAGAGGCACCTGGGTGGCTCAGTCGTTAAGCACCTGCCTTTGGCTCAGGTCATGACTCCGGAGTCCCAAGATTGAGCTTGGGAGGTACATAGGGCTCCCTGCTGGGCGAGAAGCCTGCTTCTCCTCTCACTCCCCCTGCTTGTGTTCCCACTCTAGCTGTGTTTCTCTCTGTTAAATAATAAATAAAATACTAAAAAAAAAAAAAGAAAGAAAGAAAAGAAAAGAAAAGAAAGAAAGAAAGAAAGAAAGAAAGAAAGAAAGAAAGAAAGAAAGAAAGAAAGAAAGAAAGAAAGAAAAGATCCAAAGAATTTAACTGTTAAACCTGAGTATTTTTGTGCTAGGTCTGATGAAGAGTAGAGAATTGTGAGAAGATATGATGGGACAAAGGGTCTGAGGTAGTGTAGTGAAGTGTGGAGATCAAGGTCTCTTTAGAATCTGCTCTGTGTTCCTTAGTTTAAGAGGTAAGGAAACTCCTTTACCTTTAGGTATAGGCAGGTACCGTTCACATGAGGATCTGAAGACCTGCTTCAGGGAACAGTCAGAAAGTCCCTTCCTGCACCTGCCATTTCTCAATTTCTTTAGCTTAAAATCTTTAAATTGACAACATGCCATATTTTGAGGTTGCATGTCCTAAATTTTATCATAGGCTTATTATAGTGTAAGAATTCAATAGTTAAGTCCTGAGCATACACATTAAGCTCTTTAAACAGTTTAAATACAACTGTTTACTCCTATAGATTCCTTCTGTAGTTGGCTAATTTAAAGTATTTTGTGCTGACTTTAGTTTTAATCCAAATTTAGCCTCATTCTCTAGTGGTTCTATGTCTATGATTGGTTTCTCTTATGCTGATTTGGGCTATAAGTACTACATAATAGTGATGAAGGAATTCTCATTCTTTTTTTTACCATGTTAAAAGTTGTCCTGTATATAGGAGCGGCTAGGTAGCTCAGTCAGTTAAGCATCCAGCTCTTAGGTTTGACTCAGGTCGTCATCTCAGAGCCTGGGATTGAGTCCTGAGTTAGGGCTCCTTACTCAACACAGAGTCTCAGATACTTTCCCCTCCCTCTTTTCCCTTCTGCTCTTTCCTCTGCTATCTCTCTCTCTCTCTCTCTCTCTCTCTCTCTCTCTCTTTTTCTCTCTCTCAAAAAAAAATAAGGTCTTTTAAAAAAATTGTCTTGTATGTATTTACTGGTGGAATTTCTCCCTCTTTGTTGTATCCCCAGAAATAGCAATCTGATTTTTAAGGCAATAGGTGCTGTTTCAATAGGCTTTACATGAATGGGCACCCAGGATTTTCTGTTGTACTTTGGACTTTGAAATAGTGCCGATGACCTTGAGGTTCACAAGTTAGATGGTTAAAGCAATGAACAGGAGAAACAAGGTGTTTATCCACGTTCCATCTCAGGTATAATATCTTTCTAGCCTGACCTGAATCAGAAACAGAGCTGGTAATTCTTAAGGCCGTGTGGAGAAGCACTTGGGAGTTTTATAAGCCTCCTTGCAATCTGCCCTTCCTCACCAAGCTTATGGCTATGCTTTAGCCCCATTGCTTACAACCTTAAGGGAAGAAACACAAGGAAAACAATCAGGTGGATGTTCTCAACAAACGGAATCATGTGCTAATCTGCAGACCTTATTTTCATCCATTCACATATCTTGAACCAGTCAATTTTAAAATTTGTCTAGTGATGCAAGCCACTTGCCATAAATAAATAAAAATGTTGCCACACTGATTTTTTAGATTGTCTCACAAATGTGTTTAGGGGAACATAGAGTTATTACTCTATTTGTAGGCTATGAGAACAAAGTATAAATTATGTGACTAGTAAACTACCCCAAGAGAAAGGTGAGATATGGCAGTGTCTCAAGTCAAGTGGCTATTGCTAATCTAATTTAGCCAAAGCTACTCAGTTCTAACTCAACTAAGAAAATGCCAAACATGAATAAAAGTCAGAATGGAATGCAACCTCTCCTGTTATTCTGACACTCAGGGCAGATCAGGAAAAGTGCAAGGATAAACAGAGATATGCAAGGGATTTTTAGTAGGAGACAGAGTCCCATAATAGAGAAGGCAGGAAACTATAGTCCTGCACAAATAAAAATTTCAATTCATTTCTAAAAGGAAAACACACACAAAATAAGCAACTAATATTTTTGCAAAATGTACCTTGGATCCTGTTTAAATTAGTGATGGGATTCAGGATGTCTTTTCCTAAATTTATGGCAGCTTCACACACTGAATATCTTAAATTGAAGGATTCTGAGAAAATAGCAGAAGTAAGAAGGTCTCTCCAAGCCTCTTCTCTGCCTCACTTTTCTTCCCTGAAACAGGTCATAAAACTCCTATGTGAATGGTATCTTTTCTGTACCAAGAGGAAGACATTCTTATCACCAGAGATGAGGAATTTGGGGCTGAGAAATCTATACAAACCAACCGTGTTAAATGAACCCTTATCTTCCTAGTTACTTCTTCATCATTTATTACTCCAACCCCATCCCTTCTGTCTTATCAGTTCATCACAAGGTTATTATTTCTTTGCCTAAAAGATAAAACAGCTTCCTGATCTGGGCACATCTTTGGGGACCTATTCTTTTATGAAGGCTCCCATGTACATGTGGAAATCAGTATAATTAGAATGTTTTTCTCCTGGTAATCCATCTTTTGTCAGTTTGATTTTCAGACCCAGTCAAGAACTTTAAGAGACTGAGGAAAACTTTTTCCTCCCCTACGTCAGTGGTTAATGAGAACAGGAAAAGCGATCAACATCATTACTCATAGAGAAATGCAAATGAAAACCATAATGAGATAATACTAATATGCAATAGAATGTTCATTATTAAAAAAGATTATCAATACCAAAATTTTGTGAGGAGTTGGACAACCAAGACTTATGTACATTACTAGTAAAGATGTAAAATCATACAGCTGTGGTCTGTTTTGTACTTTGTATAAGACATGTTTTTCGGGAGTGCCTGGGTGGCTCAGTTGGTTGGGCAACTGCCTTCAGCTCAGGTCATGATCCCGGAGACCCACATTGGGCTCCCTGCTCGTCAGGAGTCTGCTTCTTCCTCTAATCTTACCCCTCTCATTCACTCTCTCTCATTCTCGCTCTAATAAATAAATTTAAAAAGACATTTTTTTTTGTAAATTGAGGAAAAACTGATAAATTGAGAGTCCAAAATAAACATGTGTGAAAAAACATAGGTCAACATAAATAAAGCTGGTAAATTATGTATTGTTAATTTTATTTTTAAAAATTTAATTAAAAAAAATTTTAATTTAATGTTATAGTCTGAAATTCATCTTTCCAGTTTAGAGTGATGAATTTTATGCAAAACAGATTTAAATGTGATATGATAATGCAAAAACTATATTATTAAGTATTACAATGGGGTACAAGGCACACTACCCCAGAATTTGACACCTTAGCATGCTGAATATTTTAAACTGAAGAGGTTTGAGAAGACAAAATCAGGAAGGTCACTCTGACATTCCTCCTGCCCTTCTCCCCTAAGACAGATCATTAAACCTTCATGTAAGAGATGTTCTCCTTCAGAGGAAAATAATATCCTTATTTCTGAAGACAAAAGGATGCTAAGAAAAATGGCAACAAAAAGGTATTGCTAAGTCTTCTCCAGTTTGCTATATTTACCTCATACTCCCCAACCTATTATATTTATCCATAACTGTCCACTCTTTATCAACATAGCATAAATATACTCAGGTTTAACCATTTCTTCACTTTTCATATGGGTCTTCGGTTTCTTGTGAAGGTGAATATGCCGTGTACAGTATATTAAATAAATGTTTCTCCTATTAATCTGATTTTGTCAGTAATTTTCAGACCCTATCAGGGACATTAAGAGGATTAAGGAAGAAGTTTTTCCTCCCCTACAGTTCTTAAATTTTAAGTTTATCTCCCTGGACTGATTCTAATTTTTAAATGTTTCCCTTTTTACTAAACTCAGTAGAGAACATTGATCACTTTCTCATTGATACTCACTTTAGGGAGAGTCTTCTGGGTGCTCTTCTGAGTTGTTAGTGCTGAAAATATGAGCAAATATCAAAAAGACATGTTATTACCCATTCTCTCCATAAGCTTATAATCTAGTCACAGAGGCAATGATTGGGAATTCTACCGTTGGATTAACTCTTAGGCTTAAGGTATTTTTTCCAGGAGAAACCTGTTAAAAATACATCTTGAGATGTGGAAACCCGTGGGGTAATTAGAAAGCCTTAAGTGGAATGTTTCACATCAGTAGAGGCTTGGCTATTTTCTATATTCTCCTCGGATACTGGGAAGGATACATTGAAAGACAATTGGAAAGAAGTGCCATATGCTTTCATTGTTGGATAGAAAATGAACCCATTAACTATATTTTCAGATCCTTAAGGAAAGGGAAAAGAAAAGTGAAGGAAGCAGAGAATTAGCATTTACCTATCATCAACTACATGTGAAGGATTTTACATGCACCAAGAAGCTTGCATCTTTTTAAGTTCATTTGGCTAGAAAGGGAAGATATGACATTGATTTTGCATTTCTGTTATCTCCACCACATAATAAATTTTACAGATGTCCATGTCTTCCATCTATAACTAGGAAATTCAAATCTTACTGTTGGAGAGTGGCAGACTAGGGGAAATACCTAGTACCTCTTCTGAAAAGACTAAATTTAAAGACACACCTCTTTTTTTTATGACAACAACAAAAAAAGGAAAATAAGGCAGAAACATAGGTATACAATGGGAAAAAATACTGTTAAGCCCTTGTTGGATCAAATTATAGGCTTTTCCTTTACTAATAATCTTTGTCTCTAAATTAATTAAATATATATTACACCTGAATTTATATGTCCGTAATTCAAAAGTAATTTCCTAAGGAATGACAGAATTGTGATTTACCCCATGTATACCTATATCACACTAAGGTGAATAGAAAAATCCTATGTTTTGGTAGGTAAACTTATGTTACCATCTAGTGGTAAAATATTAGAACCATGGACACAAACTCCCTGAGTCCTGGAGAGGAGCTCATTCATAAGCACCAAAAATGCAACACAGTACAGAATGATAATGTCAGAGGCAAGGACTACAAGGTCTTTTAGGATTCTGTGGTCTAATTGCATTTAGATAGGTTCTTAGATGTGTAGATACAAGGTTAGATCATAGTGAAGCTTTAAAACCTTATCAGGTGTTAAACAAAGCTACCTTCAAACCTTGATGGGACAGGGCTTGTTATTTTTATTCAAATTATAGACAGTAGCTTATAAATATTCTTCCTGAATTAACATTTGAAAACCATTAAGCCTAAGAAACAGGGATGCACAGAAAACAATGGAGGTAGGGATAATAGAATGGACTATGACTTGGATATACGTACAGGAATGGTTCTCTCATGAGGAGAAGAGAATACTGCAAAATACATAGTCTCAGCCTTTCTCTGGCTATTTCCTCATAATCTGATGCTAACTCCCCAGTCTAGCAACTCTTTTCCATCTACCCATGGGAATACTGATAAAGGCAAAAGTATCAGTGGGTAGTTTGTGCCACATAAACCCATGAATGCAGATTGCTCTGAATCAGGAGAGAATATAAGGGATTAAGATGGGGGACAGGTGCACTATCCATCTATTTTACATACATTTTCTGAGAATCTGTCATATGCCAGGTCTTCTGCTAGTTGCAAGAGCTACAGTAGGTAAGCAATGGTCTAATGGGGAGGAACTAACTTATAATGGCAGTCCATAATAAGTGACATCACAGAGACCCACACAAAATCTTGTTGAATAGGGAATGAAGATGAAACTGACAATGAGTATCAGAAAAATCTTTGTGGATGAGGGATCAATTGAGCTTAACATTGAATTATGAGTAGGGACTTAAGTGTTTAAGAAGCTCAAAAGTCCAGAAAGATCAGAAAACTTTCCTGCTTGAAAAACAGTAAGAAGCTCTAGACCTTCTAAAGAAGACAAGCTTGAGTGTGGTGTTCCAGTAAAAGATTCTAAGTAGCCAGAGTAATAAATAATGGGCAGTAGGGAGAACAATGGAAATCAGTAACAGAGAAGATAAGTAGGATATCCATTTAAAACCCATTCTATTGACTCACTAGGTACTATGGCTCTGTATTTCTGTATTTTGTAATTTTATTTGGCATCCACTTAAAGAAATCAACCACCAAAAGTTAAGTTGCGTGAAAGCATTTGGTCTATTTTTATTACTGCTCAATTCCCTAGTGATTAGAATAGTACCTGGCACATAGTTGCAGATAAATAAACACATAAATATTTGTAAATTGAAGTTTAAGGCTATTTAGTAAACATTTATTGAGTACTTGCTGTGTGCCGGCACCATGACAGGATATGTTGTGTTGTCTTTTTACCCAAGAAGATTAAATTATAGACAAGTGATAACTATAAATGGTGAGAAATAGGCTTTCCCAAATGACTGGGAAATCTACCAGAACAGAAATGTTCAATATGGCAGTCACTAAGCATCTGTATCTGCAGAGCAGTTGAAATGTGTCTAGTCTAACTTGAGATGTGCTGTAAGTATAAAATGCGCTCCAGAATTCAAAGGTTTGGTACAAACACAAAAGAATGCAAAAGAATCTCATTGAAATATCTTGTATTGATTGTATATTGAAATATTTTAAACACATTGTGCTAAATAAAATATATCATTAAAATTAAGTCATCTTTTTCTTTTTTGGTTACTAAAAATATAAAATTACATATGTAGCTCACTTTATTTTCTATTGGACAGTGCTTTGTTAAAAAACCAAAAATAAAATGATTTTTTAAAATGTGTGGGTTGGAAAAGCTCCATACAGCCATTTCCCTGATCAAATTAATTTTGAGTACTAAAGGGAGGGATGAGTAGTTTGATAAACAATTTGAGTGACTTATGTGAGTTATGGGATTAAAAAAGACTACTCAATTCTAGGCAGTAACCTAATTCAGTGCTTTATGATTCATGTGCAGATAAAGAACCAATCTTGATTCTCCACAAAGCCTGGGATTCCTTGCTGACTGGAAGAAAGTAAGAAATTTTCAATAGCTTCTCTTGTAAGCATTCAGATTTGACCTACTGCTCCAGTTTATTCATGGAATCAGGTTCTTTGTGAGAAGTTCCACTTCCTGGATGCAGTAAAATAATACAATCTCTGAAAATGGCAGAATTTGGAAGTTTCATCTATGTGTCTAGTCAGAGTTCTGAGACCTCCCTGTCAGAGCCATAATGACCCAATGTGTGCTTCCTGCCTGGAAATACTTTCTCCTCAGCCAATTCTCAGAACACTATTGGAAGTATATGTTCTGTGTGAAATAGCAGTATTATGAAAATTCAACTTGGAAATTCTATGCCTTATGAGACCAGGAAATAAATATATTATGAGGAAACTGGGATGCTGGAGTGTGGCTTGCTGGGCAGTGTTATTCTGGGCTGGGGAAATTATGAAAAAAATTGGTATAGGAAGAATAAGTTGCAGCAAAGGAGCATATAGGCACTAGGCACTTGGAAGAGAGGAGGAATCAGAAATCCAACAAATTGTTACATAAAATGAGAAAAAAAAAATGGTGGGTCCCCTGGCTTTTAAAACTCTTTCTGCCAGTATAAATTTGGGTTCGCTTTTGGACAAGGTTCAATATAAATCTCAGGGAATGGAATGGCTGTAGGTGTATTGTAGTCATTATTGATCTTTGTCAAATATTCCTAGTTCTTTACACTTTCTAGCACAGAACAGGATTTTGCTTCCTGGCAATCTTGTGTTTTGATGGGAGCATAGAATTAATTTTATCTAACAAGCCGTTTGTGGGAATGATATAAGTCCCTTCTGAACTGAACTGTTCTATTATCAGTGCAAAACTGTCAATGCTGTGTGGGATCTAAGACCTATAATTAACTGAGTCTCATTGGTTAAACTACCTTTAACAAAATAGGTGGAAACTAGCCAGAACTAGCCTTTCCAAATAACTTATTTATTATAGGGTTTGTTGACATAACAAAAAGTTATACAACATAAAAAAAAACCTATCCAATCTACCAGACTTAAAATATTCAGTCTATTCTCTCTCTCTCAAGCTGGAAAAGAAACACAGGGTCCTAACCTCTAGGCTTCATTCCCCCTCACCCCCAGTCCCCAGTCAGTGGTACATAGTCTCCTAATAGTATAAATGCTATACTTTGCTTTATCGTTCTCTGGCAGCTGCCTACATTGTCATTGTGCATTGTATTCAGTCTGAAGGCTCTCATCCATGTGGTAACCAGATTTGAGTTCTTTCAAATGTTAGAAGAATGAGGGGATAGCATTCACCTTTCCAGTAGGAACAAGAAACACCAAGCCATGATTGTTTAAAGTTTATATATCTGACATGAGAACTTCCATTTCTAAGATTGGTTCCCCTAGAATTAGTGTTGTTTATTCCCTTGCTACGATTGGTTAAATGCAAATTAGTCAATGTGATGGTTTAATTCCAGATATAATTTATGTATATACTGGCTTTTCAACCTTACCCATTTGATGCTAGATTTTATAAATCAATTAGTACTCACATGTTCATGCTATGGCAGTACCTGAAATTTAATGCACATTTTAACTCTTGTGCACACTAAAAATACTTCCACAGCTTTTTTTTTTTTTTACCTGTAGTGAGATGAGGTTCAAGATGGTAGCTTCTGCATCAACTTTGTTTTCTGATTGACTGTTAACTAAAGAGTTCTGTCATTAATAATCAGCAAAGTGTTGAAAAAATAAAAGAAAATCAAACCTGGAATTACTGGTCTGAATCATAATCTTTGTTACATTATTTACTAGCTATGTCACCATAAGAAAGCAAAACATCTTCTTTAAAATAAGGCCAATGATGCCAACTTAACTGCGTCGTGGCCCGTTCCACAATGTAAGCTGAACCTGAGGGCAAAGAGATGGGATAACAAAGACAAAGGCAAGATGAAGAACAAAAGAGATGGGGACAGGAGGGACAAACTGGATGATGTCCAAGCAATGCCAATTTTATTTAGGGTTACGAGTCATTATATACTGAGCAGTACACAACCCCCATATCTCTTTCCCAATTACCGGTAACATACCCCATGACAGAACCCATGACAATGATTCTTTTTGTTCATCCTGTACTACATCACTAATTCTTTGAGGAGGTAAACAACAAGGGAGGGGCACCATGCCCTAGGTAAGGTTAAGATCCCATAATAGTAAAACTGTCTACGTGACTACTGCTGCCTACCTGAAGACTACTGCTGCCTATGTGCTTGGTGCTTCTAGCCTACGTGCACTAGCATTGCTCATTGGGAGCCGAAATAAGCAGGTACCAGGAGTTTCACTCCTTAACTCTAACCTGCTCGGCCATGAACGTTGGAGCTAGTGAGTCCAGAAGCTACACCTCAACTGCTGACACCGCTAGGTTCCGGGCTCCCCACAAACTGAAGGCAATGCAAAACAAAATGAGCTAAAAGAAAGACAGTCTATGTCTTTCTGTCTAATGATAATTCACACTATAAGAAGTAGCTATATTTGTCATTTTCTACTGAAACTTCTCTAAATTCTCTTTTAAAACCCCTATATGACCAGTAGCATTTGAATAGTGGTAAAGTCAAAACAAAGTCAAAGATGGTCCTTTAGCTTTCCAGTGTCTATGGTGTGGACATCAACTGAAATAGAGATTATGGAAGGTTTCCTGCTGTGGTCTCAGAGAATAGAGTCGTTTCCATGTCTAATTTAGAAAAGTGTGGATATCTTTTTTCTTAAATCTTTTACACAGACTTTAGGAATGAAATTTCTCATTTGCAAGTTAGGAGCTGAGCTCAAGCTCCTTTTCTTCCCCAATACATAGGATCCATATTAACTTCTCATATACATCTAAATGCGATAGAATACTCTTTGCTGACCTTTCAGTCCTTTTCATATAAGTACTTAGAATTACTCACCACTCTTGCTCCCTTCCAATCGCTTTTGGTGTTTCATTCCCAGGACTCAATGTATTTTGCCTCCATTTCTTTATCTCTTCCAAGGCTGCATAGCAAGAATATAGACTCTTATTCCAGCATCTTGCTTTGGTCTGTTTTATTTTGTTTTGTTTTGATACAACCAGATTCCTATTTTTTGTGTTTATTTTTTACCGGGATAAGATCACTCCTTGAGTCACTGAACAGTTTGTATCTGTTGGTGCCACATTTGTCAGCTGTGACTGTTGTCTTATATTTCATCTCTCTCAGAATCATTGCTGTCAATCTTGCCCACCTTGACATTTGAGCAATACATAGTTACAGTTTATTGATATTTTGACTTTGCAACTATGCAAAGTAACATTTTAAATAGCATTTAGATAGGATTTGGGTTTTGTGAACAGAAAGAAAAATGTTCAATCTACTTTCCATTGGCTCATTCTTCAAACAATTATAGTTTACTTACTAAATACCTATGCTATGCATAATATAGGAGGCATCCAAGAAGAAGTAAAATACATCAAATTGTCCCTCAGTTTACAGTCTAGTTGAAGAAAAGAAATACATCTACCAACTATTTTAGTTTTGCTTTTTCTATAATATTTAAATTCACTTTTGCTTTTACCTATTGATAAAATGGATTTGGCAACTACCTTACATATCTGGACTATGTAGACAGTTTATCTAAAAACAAATTAAGATTTCAGTGAAGCACTTTTTAATAGCAATTTTTTAAAGAAAAATCCTTAGTAATTTTCTTAAAAATTTACTTAATTTTGTTTAGGTAGCAGTCTTGTTTAAAATGTTTGTCAGTCTAATTTGTACCAGTAAAACTCTATTCACATAACTTTTTATGTTCAGAATACCAGTATATAAATGAATAATTGAGGGAATTCACAAAGAATTTAAAGAAAAAAAAACTCTTATATTTATTAACTATATTCCCAACCTAAAGTTAATTCCGTTTTCAACTTAATTGTCCCATCGAGACCTATCCTTTATCACTTGTACATATAACACACACACACACACAAACCATGCACATACATATTTTAATTTAGTCCAATAGGAAGCTATTATTCACCAAAAGCTTTGTTTGATTTCCATACTTTCAAAAACCTCCTCAGATCTATTTCCCTGCTGTCCTATTTTTTTTTTAGCTCTATCCTGAAAAAAGCCTCTCTCTGTGATTTGAAACATTTCCCAGTGTCTATTGCAGTGGCTAATTTTTCATCTTATTAATACCAATAATATGATGCATTCAAGCACTCTGCAGTGTTTTGATAAGATTCCACGGGGGTCTAGCCTTTTCCAGCTATATAAAATTGTTCAAAAAATAAAGCATCAGGGCAAAAATATATGCCCTGCTGACCATTTGTACCAAAGGAGATTAGAACACATGGTGAAAGCCTGTTCTATAGAAGTATTTTCTGAAGACAGGAGCCATGGAGAGGACTTCATTACCTTCCAAACACTTCAAAATGAAAAAAATGGGAGGAACGTATCTGGGGAAGACCGGACAAGACATCACACTAAATAGCATACCCATTATGATAAGTAAAGGGGGTGTGTGCAATTTGGGGAGTACTGATTTCAATTCCCATTTCAATAAAAATGAGGGAAAAAATAGTGATCTCAGTAGGGGAAAATAAAGTATTCTTTTATCAGAAAGGTCACTGAGTTTGCTTACTCATTCCTTCCCTCTCCTTCAATCTCAACACCAAAAAGAGAAGAAAAAGAATACTGATTTGACAGGGTCATCAACAAAGGAATAAAAGGACTTACTTAATTCACCATAAAATTTCAGGAAAATAATTCATAACATTTGAATCATGTGACATTTTTTGATATGATACATATGAGAAATTGTAGTGAGCCTTGGAGCATATATTTGTTTTAGGAAATTGTGAAATTTTGGTGTTCCTTAATATATCATGAACAATTTAGCATTTCTGAGTGCTAAATTTCTAACTTGCTCTTGAGAGGTAATGCTCTAAACTATTTGAAGAATAACTTTGTCTCCTATGTTAGGAGATGTGAACTGTTACTTCCAAAAATACCTTGTTATAAAAGAGTTATATCCCAATTGCAGAAAATAAAAATATTCTGTTTTCTACAACATTTCTGTGACAAAGCATACTAATATTATGAAATCGCTGCCCTAAGAACTGCCTGCAAGTCATTTCTCAATGTTTACATTTTGGTTGTCTTATACTAAGTGAGGTAAATAAAAGATAATATGATCCAAATGGCATAATAATAATAATAATAATAATAATAATAATAATAAATGAATAAAAACAAAAAACCCTCAAAGGCTCAAAAAATCTTAGAGACAATAAAATGACTATACCAATTTTTGTAAAAATAAAAAAATCAATTTTTTACTATTATTTTTGCCCAAATGGCTTAATTTTAGCTCTCAATTCTTGGCTTCACTTATTTCAGTTGCTCACAGAGCTTCTGAATGTGCTGGGAAAGCTTTGATCACTATCTCAACTATCCACACAGCAAAGAGACCTTCATATGTGTGTCCTCCGTATTTCTCTTGGCACTGTATACACCAGAGATTTTACTGCACATAACAGGTTGTGTCACAGAATCCTTCAAAATTGATTCAGATTTCCCTTTCACTCTTATTAATGGAAATTAACTACATCATACTCTTAATTGATAATTTGATCAAAAAGCTACATATGAAATGTTCTCTTTTTTAAGATTCTATTTATTCTTGTGAGATAGAGAAAGAGGAGTAGGGGCAGAGGGAGAAGCAGACTTCTTGCTAGCAGGGAGCCTGATGTGGCTCTTAATCCCAGGACCCTGGGACCATGACCTGAGTCAAAGGCAGATGTTTAACCAACTAAGCCACCCAGGTGCTCTGAAATGTTCTTAATAAAGCAAATAATTTCTTTAATTATGCTCAACTAAACTTTGAATGGATTTTCTTCATTACAATGCAAAAAAGAAAAATGTGGCAAAAATGAATTACTTGAAGTGATTGCCTGTTCCCTTTTAACATGGTAGGTGAATTTTTACAATGGAGTAGTTAAACTTACAATTCAGTTATGCGAAATATGAGTGACAATGACTTTGGAGGAGTTAGACCTACTGTATAGTTTCTATTTTTTAGGAGCCCTCTTATAAAATCATAACACAGTCACAGCATTCTCTCTTATAATAGAAGCATAGAGCAAACGATTTGGATCTGGAAAAATAATATCTACAGTTCTTTACAAATGTATTTTTCCTACTCCTCAATTCTTTTTTTTTTTTTTTAATATTTTATTTATTGGACAGAGAGAAACACAGCCAGAGAGGGAACACAAGCAGGGGGAGTGAGAGAGGGAGAAACAGGCTTCCCGCCGAGCAGGGGGCCCGATGTGGGACTCGATCCCGGGTCTCCGGGATCATGACCTGAGCCGAAGGCAGTTGCCCAACCAACTGAGCCACCCAGGCGCCCCTTACTCCTCAATTCTTGGTCTAGTACCATGGAGCAAAATTGGTGTCTATGTTCAACTCATTCTATTTGCTACGTTTTGTGAATAGACTGAATAAAAGAAAATGCAAAGTAGTAATTAATGTGGAAAATTATAATATTTAAAGTTAAATTAAATTGTAATATTTAATGTTAATGTATAGTGCTAATATATAGTTTTTGTTAGTTCAACTTTTTAATTAAGTTGTTGACATATTGAGATTGTCATTAAACAAAAATAGGGTTGCATATATATATATATATATATATATATATATATATATATATGGACAGGTAAGTCAAACAGAGGATGATGGGAATTTCCCATTAGCAGTCATTAGACCACACTGGAAAGACATCTTTCTGGAAAAACTACAAACAAAGAAATAAATAAAATAATCCAACATCTTCCATTGGGCTTTAGGGCTATAAATCTGCTCATAATTATTTAAAGTAATTGTGAGCTAAGACTTGAATGCATTATGACAATTATACTGTGCTTTAAAAATGTGGCATCAGATGATTTGACAGCACTTCACATCAACTACTGAGACACTTAAGTTGCAAGTATTCCCAAAAGAAGAAGAAAAAATATTCTGTGGAGTTGCTTGCATACAAGATGGAACCCTCTGAATTACCTGAAGAGTTTAAGGTGGGTTTAGCCCTTCTGGTCTCTGATCTTGTCTAGAAAAGCAAAGTAAAGTGGAGATATCAAGCAATTATCCTGATTAACCAAGCAAAAAAAAAAATTCTCTGCAAGTCAGAAACAGGCAATTGTTGAGGCATGGATTATCCAGACCGACTACTATCTATGTTGATTGAATTCATCAGATAATACTATGCTACCTTATCTTGTTTGTATAGAAAATAAAAAAAAAAAAAAACTAATATTGTGAAGTACATCTAAAATCAAATTGTATCTCCCTTCAGAACATAGTGCTAAGGGGAAAAGTTTATTCCAGGAGACCAAGTACACATTAGAATAAGATGAAGATGAAGGAAAATTCCGATATTTCGAAATGAGCATTCTATGGCTCCAATGATCACATAGTGTCCATAAACACCTCAGGCCAGACTATACAAAAAGGAAAGCTAGATCATGGATAATCCAGTGATATATATCTCATTTTAACCTCAGAGACCTCATACCTATGTAGAAGAAACTGGCCAAGTAATGTATGCAGAGAGATAGGTAGATAAAACCAATTCAGGTTTTTAATAGGTGATATGAAAACTAATAAATGGTTGAGATAAAAGGTGATTTATGTTAGGGTACTCAATCAAGACGTCTTTGAAAAGATGTATCAAGTACCTATTTTTGCATCAGTGGCTTAAAACAACACACATTTATTATCTCACGATTTCTTTGTATCAGGCATCTTCTATAAACTTAGCTTTATCTTCTGCTTTGGAGTTTCTCACAAGACTGTAATTAAGGTGACTGTTAGGGCTAAGGTTACATCTGGAGGTTCAATGAGGAAGGATCCTCTTTCAGATTCAGTTCTGTTTCATTATTGGTCTGAAGCTTTCAGTGGATGGCTGTTTGTCAGGGGTCTGTTTCAAGTCCTTACTACGTGGACTTATCAACATAAAAATTTATTTCCTCAAAACCAGAAAGGGTGAGGGTCTTCCAGCAAGATAGAAGTCACAATCTTTGGGGCACCTCGGTGTCTCAGTTGGTTAAACAACTGCCTTCGGCTCAGGTCATGATCCCGGACACCCGGGATCGAGTCCCACATCGGGCTCCCTGCTTGTCGGGAAGCCTGCTTCTCCCTCTCTCACTCCCCCTGCTTGTGTTCCCTCTATGGCTGTGTTTCTCTCTGTCAAATAAATAAAATCTTAAAAAAAAAAAAAGTCAGAATCTTTATAATCTAAGGATGGAAGTGACACCTCCCCTAGGTTGAGATAGCCTACTGGTTAGGAGAAAGTTATTACAAAAGAGGACATAGCACAAAGCCATAAATACCAGAAAGTAGGGTCTCCATCATTGGGGGCCATGGTAGACCTTATCTACCAAAGAAGATGTCACTGCAGCCTAACCACGAGACAAGTATGGGGAGGAATGCCCCAGTCAAAAGGAAATGATGAGGACCCAAAGTGGAAAAGCAAGAATTCAAAGAAAGAAAATAGAATAAATGGAAAATTATGAGTGATGGGGAGAATGTTAAAGATGAACTGAACTGCAGTTAGGTCAGGTAAGTCCTCATAAGCTACACTAAGTAGCTTAATTTTATTCTAAGTGTAAGAAAATCTATTCATGGTTCTTTGGCAGGGAAGTCACATCATTTCATTTACTCTCTAAGCAGGTAACTGCCCCTGTTGTTTTCAGAATGGAAATGGTATTTTAGTAGCAGTAGTGATTAGATGATACTTGAGGCAAGACAACTGACAGTGTTCTGGTTTCAGGTGGTGACAGCAGCAATAGAGGAAATACAGCACATTCAAGACATATTTTAGAGATAAAATCAATGGCTTGAATGTGGAGGGTGAGGAAAAGGAATAATTTTAATGACTGCTAAATTTCTGGTTTACACAACAGGGTTGAGGGAATGATTGTGCCACTGAGATGAACAAGACTGTAGAGTGGAAATAGGAAAACAATCTGAAGAGAAAAAAAAATCACAAGTTCAGTTTGGTAAACATGAGATGTCTGTGAGACTTGAGTAGAAATATCAAACAGGCAATTGGAAATAAATGTCTGGAGCTCAGGGGAAAGACTGGGCTAAATATTTAACTACATTAAATTAATGGAGTTTCTATTAATACATTAATAGAAAATGTATACTAATAAAGAATCTTATATTTAGGTTTGAACCCCAGATCTGCCATCAAATAGTTGTGCATTTTTAGGCAAACCACATTATCACTTTAAGTCTTTGTTTTGTCAGTTGTAAATACATGTATGATTTAACATGTGTGAAATGTAAACTATCATGTCTCCAGGAATTATTTCTCAATTAACTATATGTCCTTGGTTAAATTATGTAGCTTTCTCTAACCCTTGTTTTTCTGCATGAACAGACAGAACTTATGAAATCTGAAGTCCCTTCCAGATTCAAAATTTTATGACTGAAATACAGTGTATATTCACAATTATACAGAATGATTTTCTACTTAAAAAAAAAATTCAAAATGAACATTTAATTTAGTTTCTAATTAGTACACTGGGTATAGTATGCATGAATTTTCAAATATTTTAATATAATCATTTTATGGAGAAAAATCAGAACTGAAGTAAATGTAATCCATAGTTTTATTATATTATCTTAGCAAAATAAATATTCAGTATTAGATAACAACTATCTAATTTCACCATTTCCTTACCATCTTCATGCCCACAATACACAATCAGAGTATATTTAAAAGTTCTGCAGAAGAAGGTAAGTGAAAAGAAATCATCTTTTTTTCATTTTACATTGGGCCAAAAGAATCCAACCCTTCTATTTAAAAACAAAAATTATTGTTTTGGCCTAAATTATCCAAATTGGCTATTTCTTTTCTCTAGCATTTACCTTTGTTGCTTTCTTTATCAAACCCAGTCTTGATTAGCCCTATTATGATTATAGAGTTAATGTGCCTTTTACTAAAATTAACCTTATTGTAAAATAGACAATCATCTTAACAATATTTGCATATCTGTTTAGTATGAGAAGTTGCGAGTTGAAATGTTCATGACTTTTCAAAAAGCAACAAATTCATTATCTAAGCATTATAATTCACATTGTAATATATAAACATTAGCAACTGCTTAAGCTATTAAGCAAATACTCTGATTTGAATTTAATTTCTTTCTGTTTCCTTCATCACAATGCTTCGTTTTCCACCATAGTTCTTACATATGTAGATATTTTTCTTAGGCAATTAAAATGTAGTCATTTTTAGGGAATGGTGGTAAAATTTTCACAATGAAATTCCATATTTGTTCTCCCTCAATGACTCCTTAAACAAAAATTTTGTTTGTTTGTACAAACAAATCTAAAATCATCCTTTTCTCTCATTTCACCTCTTCTACCCCACAGCAGTTAGTTACACTTGTTTGCTAATGTACTGAAAATTTACAGATAAGATTAAAATTAATAGATAAAGCTTGCCCCCTTGTCCCCCATCCACACAGTGCTATCACTACCATAAAAACATTAGCCATGGACTCCTAAGAGTAAAGTGACAGTCTGCCCATGTCACCCTTCTTCTTTCAACACTTCTTTGTTTAAGCTTTCACTTATTTATTTGAGAGAAAGTGCACACGCCAGGGGAGGAGCAGAGGGAAAGGCAGACTCCTTGCTGAGCAGGGAGCTAGACATGGGGCTGGATCATCACGTGAGCTGAAGGCAGATGAGCCACTCAGGTGCCCCTCAACACTTCCCACGATTCTATGAAGCTTTTATAAAAGAGGGATTTCTTTTTCATTATTCTTAGCCAAATAAACCATGACCCCAAAACCCAAACAATTTTTCTCACACTTTCACCAAGTTTTAATTAAAATGATAAAAACGTAAAGTGTAAGATAAACAACAATACTCAGTTATCTATTCAGTCTGATTTAAGGTTCCATGGAATGTTCATCCTTGGCTGTGTCACACCTTGGAAGGCAGGGATGAGTGCAAAGCACACAACGACAGCTAAAGGGGAGGTGAGTCCAACCGTAATTTTAGTTTGTAAAAACGAGTGAAACCTTCCTTCTCCATGAGAGCACTTCTGTGGCATATGAATTAGAGGAGCAGACTCATGAAGAAATGGAATGCTAGAATTCAATACATCAGTGAGCCTCTACCTCAAGTGTTTTATAATTTAGTATAAGTTCTCAACCTTCACTTGCCTCAGTACCTCAGTTTTAAATCATGAGATTAATTTTCCCCTCCTATGACAACTGTCAATCAGCAAACTGAATTCTTAAGTTTGAATTTTTTTCATTAGTGTTTTTCCCAACAATTGAAGCTGTTCGTGGCATCCTCCCTTTGCTGATCCTTCAGATACTTTGTCATCACAGCTCCTGGAGTCTCAACTACCTTTATGTCTTGCTACCAAGCAATAAAGCCACAGTTTGACTCTGGTGTCGTTGTGAATTGTTTCTCCGCCAGAATCTTCAACCTAAAATTTTCCTTCAATCTGTCATATTGTCTGTCAGTATTACCTTTATTTCACATTCTAACTAGAGAATCAGCAGGCTGTTCAACTGGGAAATATGTTGAAATGATGGAAGTATCTCGAATTATTTATTTGATGATTTCTTCCTCTCCTTTTATCGGTCTTCTCTTTCCGGAACTTATTCGGCTATTAGGCATCCTGGACCAATCTTTTACGTTTCTTTTTCTTTTATCTTTTTGTTTGTGGTCTCTTTTATTTTCAGTCTCCTTTCTGAGAAATTTCTTCAATTTTACATTCTATCCCTTCTGGAAAGTTACTCATTTTTTTGCACTCACAAAAAAATCACTGTTTTTGTTTTCTAAGTCATTTGTTAGTTTTCGTTTTTTGAGTATCATATTTCTTGTCTCCCTAAATGTATAAATAAGAGTGTCCCTCCTCGAGTTTCTTATTGCAGAGTCTCTCCTAAAGTTGCTTCTTCTGTTTGAATACTTTGCAACAGGCTGCCTATCAGATTCCTTCCTTAATTATCTGATGCTCTTTGATGCCTGATCACAGATAATAAGTACAGCACTAAAACAGAGTTTGGAAACTTCTTTAGTGTTGGGGGGGTTGAGGGGTAGGTTTATGCAGTGCAGTTCTTCGGTAGAGTGAATTTTCTGAACCATTCCTATATAGAATCTTTGATTTTAGTGTTTTATGTGTTTTAACTTAGGCTGATCAGAGTCCCTAGAAAAAGCTCAAAAATCCTATCTGTGGGGTTCATTCTCATTGCTGGATAGTAGAAAAGGACTAAGGGGTACTAACACTCGTTTATAAACTTTGAATTAAATCCATCATTTTCGGTAAAGTGCCTCTGTCCTGAGCTGTGCTTTGGTGCCTCGGGTTTCTATCCACTCCAGAGAATGAATTTGAGCTTTAGTGTTCTGCTAGCTTAAACAGAAGCAGTAGTGGAAAAGTAGAGGAAGGGATTTGGTGGTTTGGCAACTTCTTGGTCTCCTAATGCTACTGAGATTAGACCCCACACTTGTGCTTTGTATTTCTAATATAAATTGATTCCTTCTAGGCTTTCTAGGCTTTCTGAACCATTGGTTGGGCTTCTGCTTCCTCAAGACTGCTATATCATTTATCACTCACCCAACCATCTGCTTTCTGGTTTCACTGTATTTTTGCTGTTTTCTTTGCTTACATTGTCTTTTTGTTGTAGATTTAGGTCTTTAAATATGCATTTACTATTATTTTAATGGAGTTTTGAGAATAAGCAAAACTAAAGATGTCAATCTTTGATCTTTACTGGAAATTCAAACTCCCTCATCAATTTGATGATATTTACCGTCCTGACGATTTTATTCTCCTAACTATAGATGTTCTGTAGATGTTCTACCATCCCAAATCTCAAGCCATTACTAGCCATTTAAGCAAGACTCAGTGTAGCAATTTAAATCATTAATTTACTTCCATTTACAAATTGTCAGTTTCATAAGCTAGAATGCTTCATCCTTCCCCAAGGTCCCTATCCAAAACTGTTTTCCTTTTGTGACAAAGTATTCCTAGAAAAAGTCATGAAAACATGTAATCAAATTTTATTCCAAACCTGTAATTATGATAGTTTTTTTTTCCTTTCCCAAAACTCATTTTGCTATATAGTCAAAGTCCTAAATTAGCAGCAAAATTTTTCCAGTCTCCTAACACTCCCAAAACTATTCTGATCATAACCTCATCATTGCTATAAGAGGAGACAGTGCAAAAGATGTTTCCACATTTATTCTCTCCAGTTCAATGCTACTTTTTCACACTGTTAGTAGCAGAGTACAGTAGATTTTCTTATTCATTTTCTAATGTCATTATATGCCAAAGGCATATTTTATCCCACTTTCTCTCATTCTAGCTCCAATTATTTTTCTTTAAGATTTTTTATTTATTTGACAGAGAGAAACAGAGCGAGAGAGGGAACACAAGCAGGGGGAGTGAGAGAGGGAGAAGCAGGCCTCCCGGCCCAGCAGGGAGCCCTGTGTGGGACTCGATCCCGGGTCTCCAGGACCATGACCTGAGCCGAAGGCAGTCGCCCAACCAACTGAGCCACCCAGGTGCCCCTCTAGCTCCAATTATTAAATCTTATTCTGGTGTCTGTAGCGCCTCCAAGAATGCTTAGATCCATCCTATACTAAAAACAAAACAACAGGGGCACCTGCTTGTGTTCCCTCTCTCGCTGTGTTTCTCTCTGTAAATAAATAAATAAAATCTTTAAAAAATAAAATAAAATAAATAAAAGCAGAACAACTATAAGCCTTTACTTATGTGAATATCCCTTTAGTTTACTACAGCAACTCTCCCTTTTTCACTATGGTCAAATGTCTAGTAAGAGTATTCTACAGCACTCATGAAATCTTATCCCGATAAAAATCTGTATTCTAGGCCAGTACTTTACTAAAGCTGGCTTTCAAAGGTAAACAATAAGTGATTGCAGTCAGTTCTTTCTCTTATTTCCCCTTCCTTACTATCTCTACAGAATTTTAAATTGTTCATTACGACATCCTTCCTGGAGTTCTTGAATTTTTTTGGCTTCCATATCACTAATTTCTCTTTGCTTCCTCTCAAGACTCTGGGTATTCTATGTTTATTAATTTTAATCCTCTTTCCTGACCATTGTAAGCATGTTTTCAATGTTTATTCTTCAATCTATTTTAGATTATCTCCTCCTTAGCACTTTTTCTCTTGATTTTAAGTTTCCCATGGCTTTAGCAAACATTTTGAGTAAATGGCTCCAGAGCTTACATTTCACTGTCAATTTCTTTTCCAGGATGCACTGCTGCATTTATAGCATTATAATAAATAATGTAAATGCTTTCCAGTATTCTATGATTCTAATATTTGATAGCAAAAACACTTACAGATGCTCTGAATTTACCCTTCTTCTCTTTTATATGACCAAACATGTAACAGCTTAAAAATCCCAATCTCACTCTCTATCTGCTTGTGCAAAAGTAGAGACATACAGTCATTTATTAACTCCATGCTGAAAGCAAACTCATCAGGAAATATTACTCCCTGTTTCTGCTACCTGAACATCAAAGGATCAAAGAGAAATATATTACACAATCTGTAGCAAACTAATATTTTCATATCTCAAAATTGGCTGCTGGTATTTAGTATAAATTCAGATGACAATACAAATATTAATAAGGATTTATGGGCATAGCAGTTAATGAGGAGCCATCCAGTCATATACTCTTCTACTTAATCACTTTAGTAGAAATTATACATTTATAAATACAAAATTAAAAAAAATGAAGAAACTTTTTTTAAAGATTTTATTTATTTATTTAATGAGAGAGAAAGACAGTGAGAGAGGGAACACAAGCAAGGGGATGTGAGAGGGAGAAGCAGGCTTCCTGCTGAGCAGGGAGCTGGAGGCAGGGGCTTCAGCCCAGGACCCTGGGATTATTCCCTGAACCGAAGGCAGACTCTTTTTTTTTTTTTCTTAAGGAAGATTTTTTTTTTAAGATTTTATTTATTTATTTGACAGAGAGAGAGATCACAAGTAGGCAGAGAGGCAGGCAGAGAGAGAGGAGGAAGCAGGCTCCCTGCTGAGCAGAGAGCCTGATGCGGGCCTTGATCCCAGGATCCTAAGATCATGACCTGAGCTGAAGGCAGAGGCTTTAACCCACTGAGCCAACCAGGTGCCCTATATATGATTATTTCTTAACTATTCTCCAAAACTTAACACCAGAATTCAAAATATGTATAAACATAATTATGAAAGAAATATTATAATTTTATCATAATTTTGCCTCCTAAATAATTGATAGTTTTAGCTTTATGTGGCATTGGATTATTTGTAATATCAGTAAAGAGTGGGGCACCTCGGTGGCTCAGTCAGTTAAGTGTCTGCCTTGGGCTCAGGTCATGATCTCTGGGTCCTGGGATTGAGCCCCACTACTAGCTCCCTGCTCAGCGGGAAGTTGGCTTCTCCCTCTCCCTCTTCCTCTCCACCCTGACAGTATACACCCAGAGTATACTGTCTCACTCTCTCTCTCTCAAACAAGTAAACAAAATCTTTAAAAAAATCCTTATTATTTCCCGCCTTGTGTGGGGGGTTGGTTTAATTTTTTTGTTGATTTTCCAGTTCTTTAAGGTGTAATGAAAGTTGGTATATTCGGGATTTTTCAATTTTTTGGAGTGAGGCTTGGATGGCTATGAATTTCCCCCTTAGGACTGCCTTTGCTGTATCCCATAGGTTTTGTATCGATGTATCTTCATTGTCATTGGTTTCCATGAAGTGTTTCAGTTCTTCTTTGATTTCTTGGTTGATGAATATCCAACTTTTGTAGCAACATGGACTGGACTGGAAGAGATTATGCTGAGTGAAATAAGCCAAGAAGAGAAAGTCAAGTATCGCATGGTTTCACTTACTGGCGGTACATGAGGGGTAACCTGGAGGACAGTGGGTGAAGGAAAGTAAAGGGGAACTAGGGTAATCCAGGGAAAGAAACGAACAACAGAGACTTTGGACACAGAAACAAACTGAGGGACTTGAAAGGAGGGGGATGGAGGGATGGGAGAGCCTGGTGGTGGGTACTGGGGACACCTAAAGCATGGAGCACTGGGTGTGGGGAATGGGGAATGAATCTTGGAACACTGGAAAAAAAAATTTAAGTAACAATAAAAAAAAAATTCAAGAAAAATATGCAAACAGAAAAAAAACAAAACAAAATTCAACCCAGTAAATTTGAGGATCTAAAAAAAAAAAAAAAATCTTTAAAAAAAGAAAAAGAAGGGGCGCCTGGATGCCTCAGTCCATAGTGTCTGCCTTTGGCTCAGGTCATGATCTCAGAGTTCTGGATTGAGCCCCGCATCGGGCTTCCATCGGGCTTCCTGCTGTGTGGGGCCTGCTTCTCCCTCTTTCACATTCTCTGCTTGTGTTCCCTTTCTAGCTCTGTTTCTCTGTCAAATAAATAAATAAAATCTTTTAAAAATAATAAATAAATAAATAAATAAATAAACAAATAGAATAAAATTCAGTAAAGAGAATTAGCAGTTAAACTTATGATGTTTTATAACATATCAACATATGGATGGGCTCATTATGTTAGATTATACTGATTGCCTTTAATATTCTATTACTAAACAGGATGTTTTTAATATTTAGTTTTGGGTATTTTTGTAACATTCCTTGGAATACATTTTCTATACTTATTTAAATTTTAAAATTACACCATGTGTTTGTTTGCTTATTTTGTCTTGGTTTTGGTTTCTTTAATGTCAGAAAATTAAGTCTGATCTGGCTGGTTAGTTTGACATCTTAAACTGGCTTAAACAAGTACATTACACTGTGGACATTTCCCCTAAAATCACTAGGGTAAATCTTAAGTTCCAAAATTCTGACAAATATTTTTATGGTACATTATAAGATAAAATAGTTTATTTAAAGAATGGCATATTGCAAAGGTGTACTGAAATTAACATTATTTCTATTTTTCACCAGTTTCAGGCAATATTGATTTAAACACTATCTCTCTAAGTAAAAGCATAGCAAATATAATTAGTAGTTATTTGGTATATTTCAAAAATAGTGTCTACATTTCCTCCAGAAAATGAAAAAGTATTTTTCAATTACTTGCTTTCAAGTAAAATTGAAGAAGAATATAATATAATTATTAACTAGTATGTCATTAAAAATAATTCTTATATGTAACAAATTTTTATTTTGGACATAAATAAAAAGAATTCAAAGAGTTCCCACTGACAGCAAAATTCCCTTATCATATTTTTATTTACTTAAACAAGATATTTCAGCACTTACTTTTATAGACAGCATTAAAATAAAAACAAAACAAAAAGGAAACAAAGCCGATGCCGAACTTATTCTAGATTTAAATAATATGCATTGGTAAATGCCAACTATTTGAAAAATAATCCTCTTTTATCTATCAAGAGATAATTTCAAATTCTCTTTGTTTTATATATATTTATCAAAATTACTAACATAGTTACAGTTTTTAGTCAATTGTATATAAATGTTAATTAAAATAAATAACACAATTCAGAATTTTAAATTTTTTTTAACTTTCTCTTTTGAGACAATTTTATCAAACATTACGAAAATATTACAAAGGAAGTATAAACCCTGTATACCCTTGTTGAAGTTTCTGCAACTATTAACCTCATCCATAACCACAAATAATTAAGAAATTAACATTGATTCAGTGCTAATCAACAGATCTTATTTAAGTAGTTCCAGCTGTCTGGCTCATGCCCTTCTCCTGGTCCAGTATCCAATTCCTGATCACATATTGCATTCAGATATCATGTGTCCCTAGTTATCTTTAATTTGAGAGTGTCCTTCCATCTCCCTTGTCTTTCATAATCTTGAGACCACTGACAAGCCCTGGAGAGTTATCTTGTAAAGTATCTCTCACTTTGAGTTGTATGATATTTCTTCACAAGTAAATTCAGGTTGTTCATTTTAGGCAAGAATACAACAGAAGTAATGTGCCTTTATTAAAGCATCATACGAGGATATAACAACATGATGTTGATATATCAAATTATTAGTGAATTACTTTAAAATGTCTATATGCAAATATTATATTCTTTTCAAGTATTTACACTTACAGTGAAAAAAAGTCAGTTGAAATATCTACAAGAGGATATGCAGTTTTTCAAAATTCTTTTGAAAATGGTTTAAGAACATTGATATAGGGGCACCTGGGTGGCTCAGAGGGTTAAGCCTCTGCCTTCAGCTCAGGTCATGATCTCAGGGTCCTGGGATCGAGCCCCACATCAGGTTCTCTGATCAGCAGGGAGCCTGCTTCCCCCTCTTTCTCTGCCTGCCTCCCTGGCTATTTGTGATCTCTCTCTGTGTCAAATAAATAAATAAAAAATTTTTTAAAAAGTCATTGCATTAAAAAAAGAACATTTATGTAGACAAGTGTATTGAAATGTTGAATTATGAGAAACAGTGAAATTGGATGCATGAAGATACAGAGTCAAGACAGATTTATATTTTAAATATGAGAGACAAACCATATTTGTTTTTTAGTGGGAATAATCCTAAAAGGCAGAAAATGCACCATTATTTTAATCACAACTTTTAAGAATGAAAATTGTCTATTAGTGTGGTACAGCCACATAGGAGAATCCTATCCAACTTTTTTAAATGCTTATTATAATTGTTGATACACAATGTTGTTTACTATTTTCTGTTTAGTAAGAATATCAAAATTTAAATTTTAGCATGCAGAATATGAGGAGACTTTTGAAGTGTGTATATGTGTCTATTTCCTCAGAATAACCTCTAGAAAAAGGTGACTCTAAATGCAAGTAAGCCTAAAGCTGAGTCTTTCTGCTTGGTTGACATACAGTTTTACCATGGAATTTTGTACTCTTATTTTAGGAATTCAAAATAAAAAGCAAAGCCTTAATGTTGGTTAAAATTAATTGAATACTTATGTCATATGGGGAGATATGTCTAGATGATTTCGGTGTTCCAGTAAAAATGCAACTATCAAATCAAACATTAAGCTTTCTCTTCATCTAAAAAACATTAACTATTTGGATAAATTGTGGATTTTCACATTTAAATGCAAGTTTACATAGAAACAATGATCAATAGATTGTTTTAATTAAGCATTAATTACATATTTATCAGGCATGAGGGCGCTACTAGGTGCTGAGAATACAAAGATGAATGTTACCTAGTTAGCCCTACAGGGAGGTCCAGACTTTCATTACACACTATGCTGCAATGTGAAAAAGTGCTCAAATAGACTTAAAATATATAACAGTAATTCACATAACAATTCACATGGATTTCACACATATTACCTTACTTATTTATTTATTTTTTTAATTTAAATAGGCTCCATGCCCAGTGTGGAGCCCAACAAGGAACTTCAACTCCCAACCCTGTGATCATATTCTGAGCTGAAATCAGGAGTCGGATGCTTAACCAACTGAATCACGTAGGTGCCCCCATATGAGCTTACTTCTGATGAAGATCCTAGCCAGTAGGTAAGAAAATAATACTTATATTTGTCAATCAGAAAACACTTTACAAAGTAACTTTGTAGGGCTCATAAATTGTTTTATGATTATAAAAAGACAAAGAAAGCTGAGGAACTCTCTTAGATTAAATAGTTCAGAAAGCTTAGGTGGTTTTCTTAATTTTACAGACTAGGAAGTATTAAGGTTATGATTTTAACTAGTATCTTCAAATTAAGTCACACACATTTAAGTAATATTTTATCTATATTCCTAGAAATTGGCTACTCTTCACTGGAACAAATGATAAATAATTTGGAAGATTAGCTACACACTATATAATCAGATTGGTGTTTCTTTGTATCTTCAACATGAAAGTTTTAAATGTCAACATAAAATAATTATCCAACGTTTTTTTTTAAAAGATTTTATTTATTTGACAGAGAGAAACATAGCCAGAGGGAACACAAGCAGGGGGAGTGAGAGAGGGAGAAGCAGGCTTCCCGCCCAGCAGGGAGCCTGATGCGGGACTTGATTCCGGGTCTCCGGGATCATGACCAGAGCCCAAGGCAGCCGCTTAACCAACCAACTGAGCCACCCAGGCGCCCCTTCCAACGTTTTAATAGTCAAAAATAAATACATGAAATTATTTTTCTTGTCCTTTCATTTTTAACATTACACTTTTGTGACTCCTTCTGTCATGAACATATATCATCATCAATTCTATAATATTTTCTTGTATTATTTGTTTGTTAATCCATCAGCTTTTTGAGCGTAGGGTTACTTCATATGAATTCTCCCAAACTCCTTCTCTAGATTACTCTCTGGCATGTATCACGGACTCAAAAGTTGTTTGTTAAACAATTGAGTGGATGGATGCCCCAGACCTTAACATTAGGACATACAAGAAACTGAAGGCATAATGGATTCCATTATGTCTAGTTAATCTTCAAATTATATGCCTTATAAAAGAGAAGCCTGGGGCGCCTGGGTGGCTCAGTTGGTTAAGCAACTGCCTTCGGCTCAGGTCATGATCCCAGAGACCCGGGATCGAGTCCCACATCGGGCTCCCTGCTCGGCGGGAAGCCTGCTTCTCCCTCTCTCACTCCCCCTGCTTGTGTTCCCTCTCTGGCTGTGTTTCTCTCTGTCAAATAAATAAAATTTTTAAAAAAAAAAAAAAAAAAAAAAAAGAGAAGCCTAAAACTTAGGTTTCTTGAGAGATTTTGCTCAAGTTACTATTGAAATTTTTATTTCACCTATCATTATGTTTAATGATTTTATCCTTATTTTGTCTTATTACTTGTATTTTTGGGTAAAATTTTAATTATTACAAATGTTTCATATATTGGAAAATTACATTTAATGTAGATGTTAATGTATATCACAATCAAACCATAACTTTGAAGTAGGCCAACTGCAATTGCAACTGAATTTACCCTACAAAATCCCCTTGAACACTTACAAAAGGATAACAGTGTAGTTGTGAGCACATTTCTATGGATTCACATGCTATACTCTTCATCTAATTGGCAATTGAAAATGCAGTTACAAAATAGGTCCGTGGAAGTTGTAGTTTTGGAAATCCATTGCAAAATATAACCCTCAGTTATCTTAACTGCTAAAAAGGCAACCCGGTGTATGCCAACATATATTTTTCCCCTTAAGTAAGGCCTAGAAAAAGCAACTGTATTGAACTAAAAGTAAGATGTGTCTATGAGGTCAGAAAATAAATTATTTTTTTTTCAAAGGTGTGTTCAGGGAACAGAGAAGAGATTAAATTTAAAACTCCTTTTAAAAGGTTCATGGAATGGCATTAATAACTAGTCCAAAGGGATTTATGCTAATCTACTTTCTTGGCTAAAACTAAGGATTTAATGAAAGTGATTTCTATAATGGGTGGATAAAATAGAGTTTATTCTTGTAATTTGTTTTGGTAGGAAATACTGATGTAGGTGATGTTACATAATATAACAACCCTTTTATAGTGTATTGTCATAACCAAAGTAAAAAAAAAAACAAAAACCAAAGATACTTGCTTAATGATTCATAGGAAATTCAGTTTTTAATTTTAAAAAGTACTGCAGGGGCACCTGGGTGGCTCAGTCATTAAGCATCTGTCTTCAGCTCAGGTCATGATCTTGGAGTCCCAGGATTGAGCCCTGCATCAGGCTTCCTGCTCTGTGAGAAGCTTCCTTCTCCCTCTCTCACTTCCCCTGCTTGTCTAATAATAATAATAAAAATAAAAAATACTGCGGACAGAGTGGGCTAGTTTGTGATACCCCTTCTTCTCCATGATATATGGGAATTACAGTGACAGAGCACTCTTCTCACGCCGTAGTAAAACATTTCTTCCTGTGTCTAGTTGCAAACACTGAGTAAAAAAATTTTAAATAACTGGAATGTAGGTACCTGTTCATATCTGCTTCAGTTCAGTAACCTGAATCCCTTTCTTATTCTCCTGAATTGTGCTCCAGCTCAGTGTCCTTCTTTTTATCCCTGCATCATGCTGTGCTCTGATGTAGCCCAGATTTTCAGCAAACTGTTCCCTCTGTCTGGAATTTCTTCACTAATTTTTGGATCCTTGATTCCCTTCTCTATCTTTAGGTCTCAGATTAAATGTTAGTTCCTCACTAACTTAGACCACTCTACTTACATTAGTCATTGTCACATTGCTCTTAGATTTATCATCAAATCTTTTATTTTTCTAGGATGGCTCTTCACACTTTGTTCTCATTCATTTCTTTGTATAAAAACATACCCCCTTTTGAACACCCAGGGACTAGACTAGAATTATATTTGATACATAGTTGGTGACTAATAATATTTATTTATTTGGATTACTTAAAGCCTTTTTTTCTTGGCAGTAGCACAGTTTTAGAAGAAGAAATAAAATAATAAATATAAAATAAAAATATGGAGTCTAAAGTTCTCTATACTGTCCATATCTAAGGTGTATGGTTTAGTTCATATTACTACACAGTGTATGCATAATACTTAATATAATGACAACTGACTTCTATGATAATGATCTTGAGATATACAACTTCTTCAGATGAAAAAAATTATAATCTGTATTCCATTATGCCCTCAACCTCCCATGCTTCATGTGAACACATCACATGACAAATGGCATTGAACATCCCTGTTGTGAAGCACTTGGTACATAGTAGATGTTCAGTAAATATTTTGGGAGTGAATGCATTAATTAATAAGTTGAATGAATGAATGGATAAATAATAAAATTGTAGAATTTAAGGTGGGAAAACAAGCAAATAAGTTCCAGAAAATCTCTAGCCACAGGATTAAAGCAAAATTAATTCTGATTAGCTTAATCACTTGGGAAATGTATTTCACTAAATCAGTTTTAAAACATACCATAAATAGAGGCAGTATTGTGATTTTCAGTTATGGCTTAGTTATGCTGGTCAGAGTGATTAAAGCGGAAAATGTATGCAGTGTCACTAGGATAAAGTTTCTACTGTGGTTCAGTGAAAGAAGGCGCGTTGAGTCAAGTTGCTTCCGGTTTGAAACTGGACAGGTATGGCAGTATTGGCTAGGTCCCTGGGGGAGTTACTTATTTAACTTTAATTTGTTCATTTTCAAAATGGAGATAATACCACACCTGGTGCATCTGATTGTTAGAAATTGCTTCAAAATCTCTATATATCCTGAATGGCTTTTTAGAGTGGTAAGGTTAGTGACATTTTGAATATTGTCAAGGCCTACACACTAAGGAATATGGAAGTTTAATGAGATAATCAATGGATAGCAACTTTATGACAAACATTTGCTGATTTTAAGGCTAATGTTTTAGCAAATTGGTACTGAAGTAACATAACAAGTACTAGTTCAAGTTAAAATTTTAAACCGTTGGGGCACCTGGGTGGCTTGGTTGGTTAAACATCTGCCTTCTGCTCAGGTCATGATCCTGGAGTTCCCAGGATGAACCCCAAGTCAAGCTTCCTGCTCAGTGGGGAGTCTGCTTCTCCCTGTCTCTCCACCCTTCCCCCTGCTCCTGCTCTCTCTCTCACTCACTCTCTCAAATAAATAAATAAAATCTTAAAAATAAATAAAATAGGGGGTCCTGGGTGGCTCAGTGGGATAAAGCCTCTGCCTTCGGCTCAGATCGTGATCTCAGGGTCCCGGGATCGAGGCCCACATCCAGCTCTCTGCTCAGCAGGGAGCCTGCTTCCCCTTCTCTCTCTGCCTGCCTCTCTGCCTACCTGAAATCTAGCTCTCTGTCAAATAAATAAATAAAATCTTTGAGAAAAAAGAAGTTAAAAAAATAAAGATAAATAAAAAATAAATAAAAATTTAAACCTCCAAGTGAACCACTAAATAACTATGTATTGTAATCACCTTCTGAAGTATTCGTACCATACTTATGTCATACCTAAGAAACAAAGGAGAGATGAGATACTACCTTGGTGCATAATACTAATTCATATGATGGTATTTTGAAGACTACAGTAAAAGATTTTCATTCCCTAAAATATCTTTATCACGGACTGCTATGACTCTAATTGCCGAATACTGCCATGAAAAACCACTGGAGTTTTGTCATTATAATGCAAATTAAGGAGTGGTGAGGCTAAACCATATTAAACTGCACTTCTATGTCTGAAAACAAAATATAGACAATTTAGCATGGTTAACTATCCTATTTAACCTATTATCAGGCATTAACATCTTGTGTAAAATTATTTATCAGATTATCTACCTACTAGGAAAAGAGGGAATGGGATGCTGAGAGGAGCAAGAGAATAGATAGGAAAAGGAAGTTTCAGACTCAGGTAATGGAATTACCTTATAATGGCATCATAATGCAATTCCTGAACAAACAGAAAAATAATGGAATAACTTGGGTTTGGATGAGTTACAAAGAAAAACAAAAGCAAATTCAAACCACAAAAGAAAACAGACCACTAGAGTCTTTGTAAGTTTGTGGTGATGAGACCTTAGCTTGACACGACATTCATGGTTCTACTCAATGCAGACTGCTGCATTTATCTTTGTCTGTCAGATAAAACGTGCTAAGAAGGCCATGAGCTCTGTAGCACTAGGATATATATTGAGAATGAGGATATTTTATTAAGATAAAATTGACATATAATGTATAAGTTTAAGGTGTAAAATGAGTTGATTGTAATACGATTACTACCATAGCATTAGCTAATACCTCTTTCATGGCATGTAATTATCACTACTTTTTTGTATGAGGACACTTAAGATCTAGTCTCTCAGGAACTCTGAAGTTTATAATACAGTATCATTGACTATAATCACTATGCTGTACATTAGATCTTCAGAACCTACTCATCTCCTAACAGCCATTTGCTAGTTTTACAACTAAGGACTGTCTTTGTCTAGGACCTGGGAACGAGCCCTTTAAAATGTAATCAGCCAAAAGATAATGCCCCTATCTTCTAGTCGCTCTGAGGGTTAGGAGCCTAACTTCAATAAGCTGTAATTAGCAAACACAGATGGCCTAATCACATTAACAAACTTCACCCCTAAATTTGCCACTAGTCACTTCAACGCTTAAAAACTCTCTCCTTCCTTTTGTTTCAATAGAGTTGAGTTTAATCTCTCTCGCATATTGCAATTATCTGAATCTCTGCTACACTAGTCTTGAATATATATATTTACATATATGGGTTAAGGAGAATGCAACTTTATATACATATATTCTATACACAGGCACACACACACGCACACACACACACATTCACAAATTTGATTCAAAAAGAAACAGGAATTTTTCCCCTTTGAGGCTTCCTAGAAACAGCAAGCTACAGGTAATAATGATTCATATTTTTATTAAAAGAGAAACATTTTTTTTTAGATTTTCTTTTTTAATTAATTAATTAATTAATTAATTTAAAAAATTTATTTATTTTTTATTGTTACTTAAATTTTTTTTCCAGTGTTCCAAGATTCATTCCCCATTCCCCACACCCAGTGCTCCACGCTTTAGGTGCCCCCAGTACCCACCACCAGGCTCTCCTATCCCTCTACCCACCTCCCTCCAAGTCCCTCAGTTTGTTTCTGTGTCCAAAGTCTCTGTTGTTTCGTTTCCCTCCCTGGATTACCCTACTTCCCATTTACTTTCCTTCTCCCACTGCCCTCCAGGTTACCCCTCATGCACCGCAAGTAAGTGAAACCATGTGATACTTGATTTTCTCTTCTTGGCTTATTTCACTCAGCATAATCTCTTCCAGTCCAGTCCATGTTGCTACAAAAATTGGATATTCGTCCTTTCTGATGGAGGCATAGTATTCCATTGTATATATGT